>JAODAL010011028.1:0-102007 GCA_025379985.1 Phyllomedusa bahiana | reverse complement strand
CGGGGCCGGGCTTTTTTGAATTTTTGGGGGGCATTTTTCTGTGACATGCAGCTATACTACAGGTCCTATAAAAAAAAAAAGTTTGTTTCTAACAGACATTTGTTCACAATTGACCAAAGTGCTAAAGGGGTCATGTTTGATTTTTTGGGGCATTTTTGCTGTGACTGCACTAACTACAGGTCCTATTATAAAAAAAATGTTTTTTTCTAACGACATTTGTTCTTCACAATTGTCCAAAGGGCTCAAGGGTCATGCTTTGAATTTTTTGGGAGGCATTTTGCGTGACATCAGCTATACTACGGGTCTATTATAAAAAAAATGTTTTTTTCTAACAGACATTTTTTTTCTTCCAGTTGTCAAGAGTGGCTCAAGGGTAAAGGTGCGTCAAAAACAGAATAGTAGGACACTTTTAAAGGACCATATTGAAAAATACTTGTTTTTGCAAATTTTTAACATACAAATAAATCCCTGTTGAGACAACCCATTTAATAAAATTTAAAAAAAGAGAAAAAAAGACATGGGGTATTCCACCCTTTTTTAAAAAAGGGTTTTTCTAAATTAACTACAAAAAACTTGCATACAAAATGCTTAAAAAAATTCCCTGAATTGTCCCAAGGGAGGTACAGGAAACTTCCCAGTGTAGTTTTTCAGAGGAATGGAGGTTTAAAATTTTTCGGGGCGGTTTTCACTATGGGTCGCATCATTTGATCCCAGGGAGTTTTGTCCCAAATCCGAAGAAGGTTTTTGGGGGAAAAATTTATACCATTGAATTGATTTGGCTGAATCAGCCCAGAGCAAATATTTTCTCAACTAAGAAGTGTTTTGGGGGATGATTGGGAAACTTTGTATTACTAGGGGTGTGGGACAATTAAAACATCTACACGTGAAAAAAAAAATCCCTTTAAAAACTGCGGAGGGGTGTATTTTATTTTTACACTGAAAAAAAAGCAAAAAATAATAATTAAAAATATAAAAAAAACTTTTCCCCAAATAAATTCTGTAAACCCAAACTTACCAAAAAATTAAATAAATGACAGTCACTGTACAAAATAGCATAGTCCACTTTGGATCTGTGGACAAAAAAAAGGTTTTTAAAAGTCATGCTGGGCCCAAAGGGAAAGGGAAAGGGTCCAAGCCATTTTAATAAAAAAGGTGGTTGAAAGACCCTTTTTTTCCCCCCACTTTTTTTAAACTGGGGTCATGCAGGTTTGGGGCTCATGCTGGTTCCAGGACAGGGTAGTCTATGTCCAGTGAAACTAAAAAAGTTTGGGTTAAAAACTCCTTTTTTTCGGCACTTTTTAAAAAGTGGGGGTCATGCAGGTTTTGGCGCTCATGCGTGGCCCAGGGCAGGTATATCAATTCCAGTTCAACAAAAAAGGGGGTTCAAAACCCTTTTTCCCCCCACTTTTTTAATTTGGGGTTAAACAGATTTAGGGGGCATGCTTTTTTGGGCCCCGGACAGGGATATCTAAGTCCGTTTAACAAAATGGGGTTGAAAGACTCCTTTTTTCCGGCACTTTTTAAATGTGGGGGGGCAGCAGTTTTGGGGGGTCAGGGTGGCCCAGGACAGGGAAGTCAATGTCCGTAAACAAAAGGTGGTTTTTAAAAAATCCTATTTCCCGGGACTTTTTTTTTCTTGGTCAGACAGGTTTAATGTCATTCTGCGTACGGACAATATATTTAATGTCCAGTTCAACTAAAATGTGGTTCAAAACCCTTTGCCCGCACTTTTTAATTCGGGGGGTCAGACGGGGTTTAAGGGTCATACTGCGGTCCGGACAGTATATCAATGCCATTCAACTAAATGGTGGTTGAAAGACCCTTTTTCTTGCACTTTTAAACTGGGGGGCCCCAGGTTTAATGTCATCTGCGGTACAGGCAGAAATATTAATGCTAGTTCAAACTAAAATGGTTTTTTAAAGACCCCTTTTTTCCCCGGCATTTTTTAAAATCTGGGCTGCGGGTTTTGGGCTCATGCTGCGTTCCAGGCAGGATTTCAATTCCTTTTCAAGTAAAATGAGGGTTCAAACATACGCCTTCGGCACTTTTTTAATTTGTGGGGAAATTTTTAAAGGTCATCTGTGGTACAGAAGGGATAGTAAAATGGTGTTTGTTTTTTTTTTTCTGTGGCTTTATAACCTAAGTGGTTGCCAAAGATGTAGCACTATCCTTTTTTGACTGTTGTGGAGTTAATTCCGCTTCTCCCCCTGTTTGGGGGGGGAGAAAAAAGGTGTTATTGCTTTTCCAAAGACTTAATGGTCACGGTGATAATCTATCTCGACCATTTGAATATTTATTGTTTTTTGCCGTTTCGACCCTCACCCATACGAAGTCAAAGAAAAACGCTAAAACTAATTTCGCCAAAGAAAAGCAGTATTCAGGATCCCTTTTTTTGTTCAGAAACTGTATCAGGGAGAAAAAACCAGAAAGACTTTAAAAAACAAAAATGGGGAACAGTGTTTTGCTGAAAAAAAAAGTGTCTACAAATGGATTTAAAAATTCAAAGAAATCCAGAATCCAGTAGCAGTAAGAACAGGTACTTTATTGCTTCATTTAAAAATATATGAACACAAAGGCCACAGACCCCAACTGTGGTATAGCAAACAGACGGGTTTCGAGTACTAGACTCTTGCTCACTGTAATGTCCGTGTGTGTTGCCGCCATGGTTTAAAAACACAGCTAAAACCAATCGCCATTTTAGAAGATATCACATGATCACAAATAGATGCTCTAAAGGATGCTCTAAAGGATGCATACATTTGCATCTAATTATACATCTATAAGGGTACTTAAAACACCTATTTCTCAAATACACTCGATCTTAGTGCATATAACCGAACCCACTGTACTGAACATTATAATTCGTATAAGAACACTGAATGTTAAATAAAATCCTTTAATCTGATACTGCTCTCTTAGTGCATTTCCTAGATTTTTACCCATATCTATCAATATATGTATAACATATCCGTACGGTAATTTAGACCCTCTGGTCTTCTAGTACCCAACTTTAGGATCCATTGAGCTTCTTTTTGACTTTGGTCCGGTTGCCAACCCTATATGGGCATGGAATTTGTTCTATTACATAAAATTTAAAGCCCGTTATGTTACCCTGTTGGCATTCTACAAAATGTTTATCTGCCCCCGACATTTGCGCCTGCTGTTTTTTAATGCTAGCAATATGTTCCATAATCCGTATTTGATTTTCCTGATGGTACTTCCTACATGCTTTTTGTTGCATAAAATACATTCAATTATATAAATGGAGTGGTAACTATCGCAGTTGATAAACTGCCCAACTTTATGTTTTTGTTGTTTTTTACCATCCGAGAATTCTACCATTTTTGTGGCCATTTTACACGCCCCCACATCGAGCACCCACTCATTAAAAAAAAGCGTTCTTGTGATAGCCATACTTTATTTGTCTTAGTCTGATGACTAATGTGTGCACTGGGTGAGATTATATTCCCCAGTGTTTTACCCCTTTTAGGTATGATCTAAACTCCTCTTTCCAGAATAGTAGTAAGCATTTCATCCTGTCGTAAAATGCTGAGATTCCTTCTAAATATTGATTTTATATGATTAAAGTTTCTACTATATCTGGTAGTAAACACAATTCTTTTGCCTTCTTGTTGTTTATTTTTAGTTCTATTTTCTGTTCTCAATAATTGATTTTGTGTTCTTTGTCCCACTTTGCTTTTGGCTCTGTCTATATCTCCTTTGCTGTAACCCCTTTGCATGAGTCTATGTTCTATCAAGCTTTCCGCTAATTTATAATCATTATCCTGTGTACATATTCGCCTGGCTCTAACAAATTCCCCATACGGAATGGCCTTAAAGGAGTTGTCTCATTACAAGCTTTCAGCCTACTTCAATGTTTTTAGCAGCAAAGGATTTTTGAATTGAGGGGCATGCTTCTTGTCTGCTTCCCCCTTCTTGTCTGCCTTCCCCCCCCTCCCCTCAGCACACAGACAGCTCTCCTCAGTAACTTCTATACAGCAGGGGAGGGGGGGGGTTTGCTGCCAGAGTTAACCCTGTGTGTGCCTGCCTAGGTCTGTTGCAGGTTCCTGGATCAGCTGTATTGTTAGCTCCACAGAGACAGCAGAGAGAGGGCTAATCTATGAGTGTGGAGCCAGAGTCTGTGAAGCTGTGTATTGCTAATAGCCCGAGCAGGGGGATGCAAAGTGTTCCTATACCCCCTGCTGTAGCATAACACATCTCCACATCTCCACAACAAACAGACCCTGTCAGAACAGACACAGGGCAGCTGTGAAGTGTTTACAAAACTCAGGATGTGTCACTAAACAGCAGAGCGAAGAAGCTTTCACAAAGCCCCCTTAATCTGTTTTCTATTAGTAAAGTCACAGCTCCACAGACACATCATGATTGACATGTGACAGACACACAGGTCACGCGTCACCATCTATTAATCATCCTCACCTCTGCTCTCCTCAATCTTGTAGAGAACAGGAGGAAGGGAGGGACACACAGGGTTAATCAGGCAGCACAGCTACACAGACACAGAAGCCAGAGCCCTCCCCTCCCTCCACTACAGAAGCATTCTGTGGGAGGAGGGGGTCTTACTCACCAGTATTCAGAGGCTGATGATCCCTACAGACCTGACAGCCTGAGAATAAATATCAACAGGTCCTCTGCATAGAGATTTGAGAACTGATGTACTACTACTAACAGGGCTAACCCCAAAATCAGTAGGACATTTGTAATGGGAAAATATATTGCAAAGCTGCTTGTTTTTTAAAGATCTTTTAATTAAAACCCAATCATTGTAGCGAGACAACCCCTTTAATGGTACTCGATGCAATAGGACCTATTGTCTTTTATGTAACAGGAAACATTGCATTTCTTGCAGAAGATGTCATATTGTATTGCTGGTGTGGAATGAACATTAGCACTTACACATGTGGACAAAATTGTTGGTACGCTTTCGTTGAAAAAAGATAAACACATGGTTACTGAAATAACTTGAAACTAGCAAAAGTAATAATAAATGTAAGTTTACTGAAAATCAACTAACAAAAGTCAGACATTGCTTTTGAATTGTAGTTTAATAATAACCAAAAAATGTTTAAGTAACAAATTAATGCAACTGGCCTGGATGAAACTGATGGTGACCTTAACTATAAATTTTGTTACACAACCGTTTCAGGTAATCACTGCAAACCAACAATTTCCCTGTAACTCCAGGAGACTTATAAACCCCTGTTCACGGGATTTTGGCCCTCCTCATAAAAAACTGCCCAGCTTCCAGGTTTGAAGGGTCCCTTTACTCAAGCACATACTCGTTTTCAACTCCCCCAAAGGGATAAATCAAGCTGAAAAAGGCCATTTAAAATAGCTAATGCTTTACTCTTAGCCATTTTTGGAGGTTTTTAGCTGTGTGTATTAGAGGTTCCATGACCTGCGACTGGACCCAAGCTTTTTTCTGAAAAATTGGGCGGGGGGGGGGAAAAATTTTTGCTTAAAAGGGTCCCTTAAATCTCAGATTTCAATGTAACCACACCCCCCAAAAAAATTGAGCCTCCTCCATGTTTCCAATAGTAAGTAACAAAATTTTGCTTTTTTTCTGTCTTTAAACATAACTCATTAATTGCCAAAAAGCCCATGACTAAGCATGCACCAATTTTACATACACATAAACCATGTGATAACCCTGCACTTTTCCTAGGCTTTCTATGTAATTTTTATCTGAGAATAGACAATATTAGAAAATTTGGCCCCTTAGTCCCAAAATTACAAAAAAAAACATCAAATTTTTGAAAAAAAAACACATTCAGCTTCATCCATGAAACAATAAGCAAGTTATGTCTCTTAGGAGGCAATTAAAAATATTTTTTTTATTAAACATGTTTTTATTGTGCAAAAAAATAATAAACCAAAAAAATTAACTAGACATGTTTGATCTTAAGTCCTAATGGTATTCAGTCTTAAAAAAGAGTTTTCCCATCTTACTGTTTCATAGAACCTGCTCTTCATAGCCATCTTCAGTCTCCCATTTCTTGTCCGGGTTGTGAAGGTTTACGACAAATGACCATTTTAGTTCTCTATTCCTCGACCCTTTTAAATGGGTAAGGAGGGGTTTCAACAGGAAGGGACAAGGCTACAGAGCCTGAAGGTTAAAAAATTGTTGGTAAGAAAAAAAACAAGTCTTCTCGCATAAACCAGCAGGGGGTGACATCACCAGCCTGGCCACTGCTTGAGCAGAGAGAGATGGTCAGTAACAAAGAAAAGCCTGTGTAAACAAGCAGTAGATAAGAACTGCTCTAACACTGAAGAGAATCAATAAGTAATTTGTACCAATAAGTGGCGCCGTTGAAAGAAAACAAGCCCTCATTTGACTTTGTTAACAGCAAATTAAAAAGTTAAGGTTCTTTCAATGCTGTCATGAATAAACGTAAAAAAAATCAATGGGCCTCATGCAGAGGCGTAACTTCAAAGCTCTTGGGCCCTGGTGCGAAACCAGTGCCAATCGGGGCCCTAGTTACAAGCACCCACTTTACAATGCTGGTCTCTTCTCTATGGTGGCAGGAGGGCTTATTGGGCCCACAAGGCAGCGGGACCGGTACGAGAACTGCTCACTACGCTGCACCCTCTTGTAGCTACACGCCACAGGGCCTCAAGCTAGGAATACTGTCTAAAGGTAAGACTAAGTCCTTGAGTTGACTAAAGCAACAACTCAGAGAACCCCCTATCATCTAATGAACAATGAAAGCTGAGCTCTGATTGGTTGCTATGAACAAAAGAGACAATCCTATGCTTAGACAGTTTCATAAATGAGGCCCATTGTGTCCTGAAGGCCTACCAAAATGTGCAGTATACTGTACCTCAATTTAATTTGTGTAGTGATCCACAAGGCAATATCTATCGTCAAACCTGAATGGCGGCTGTACCAATAATTTCTACTTCTAGGAGAAAATCATCATATTCTACGACTCAAACAGCATCTATCTGTTAATTATTAACAGACCTGCAGCACGATAATACAAATCAAAATCTTTCCTATCTCCATTCTCGCTGCGCTAGTCCACCCAAGCTCGACCCATATCAACGAACACGTCAAACCAGCCTCTAATCATGTGAGAGACGACGCATTATAGAGATACTTCAGAGAGCCTGCCATAATTCCGCCTTTCTAAAGCCGTCCACCCCTTGTCCCTTTCACCGTCCATACATCACGCGAGTGTCGTCAACAACAATCACACTGACATATAAGTAAGTCAATCCTAGACGTCATAAACTTCTAGAGCGAATTCTAACAGACCTCTTAAAAACAGCGTCTATCACTCCTTATATTATCGCTCCCTACCTATAACACAGTAGGAACAGCGTTACACACACCTAGTCTCATGATGTATCATTTCTATCTATCACTACTCACTTCTCTCTAACTCTCTAGTTGCACAGTCATTGCATTTTAGTCTTCTATCTACACTCTAGAGTTCTGATAGTGCTTCAGCACAGTAGGTGTCTCTTTACCGCGACCGGTATTAGTGTGCAGCCAGCTATCGTGATCCGCTACTCATGCAATATTGACGTACAGATTGCCGCAACAGATGGTCTTCTTTTCAGACTCTAAGGACTGACACAGCACAACACTAACTTGCATCTTCCTCTCTTCGCTCGACAACCATATCACTCACTTGACACTAGAGATGATACACACGATCTCTATGTCTATTCTGATCTAGTCACTGCCTCTGCGAGATGCTTATTGTGAGTCCGTGGAAATGAGCTGTGTGTGAGATGAGAGAGCGCGTGCGACTTAACTCTTATTAATCGGTTAATGACCTCCTACGCTTATCATTGCGATTCTCTAGCCATATACCCTTATCACCCATCACATAAGTAGAATGATCGTGACACTGAGGAGATACGCATAGCATCTCGATTCAACCTACTCTGGCAATACCAAGCGTCTATTATCACTCTATCTATACGAGCTATACATCTTAAGAACAGACACCAGTGCTCACGTCTCGCCTAACTCACACATGTGAACCTACAGCACAGAGTTTTCCGAGTGTTCAGATTTACAACAGTTCAATCCTTTTAGAATGATTCCCCACTCAAGGTGGGAGAGGAGGAATGGGGTATAGCTTCATTGCAATGGGATTAACCTACAGTGAAGGAAATACTTATTTGATCCCTTGCTGATTGCTAGTACATTTTCACCACTGACAAAGACATGAATATCTATTAATTTTTTAAGGAGTAGGTTAATTTAACATTGAGAATAGAATCAATTCAAACTAAAAAACTGAAAAATCACATTGTTTAAATATATTACATTTATTTGCTATTGACCTATAGATAAAGTCAGTTATTTGGAATCCCCTACCAAACCATCTAGAGTTCTGGCTCTACAGCACAATGCCTTTCAGACCTCCTCACAACCAACATACGTTACACTACAATTAATAGACAGCGTCTCTAATAGTCCACCTTACTCAAAAACTCCCGTCCACAGACCTCATTAATTCAGTTCAGAGTTCTAACCTCACAACACTGGAGGCAAGAACAACGAGCTTTCTAACGATGTCAAGTGACAAGATCATAGACCTCGCACAAAGCTGGGGCAATGGAGCTACAAACATAAGCTAACGACAATGAAGTGGAAGAACGGAAGACACATGTTTGAGTGCAAATAGTCAAAGAAAAATGGAAGAAATACACAAAATGACTGTACAATCCGACATCCGCGAGATCTGGGGTCACTCCATGCAAAATACTACCTTGTCTGGGGGCTATCTTGAATACATGAGCGAAGAGTGAGAGAGATCAGCTAAAACCTACAACCAAGGTGGCACAACGTCACCTTAGCATACACAATCTGAACATGCACAGAAGCGACGACTAAGCGACCACACACGCGTAGATCACAGCCACAGAAACCATCTGGTACCACATTTAATGTCTGTAAAAAATGGTTTACAACCCCTTAAGGTCCCAGCCTGCTTTGACCTTCTGACACAGCACTTTTCTTTCAATTCTTATACTCACGAGCGAAACAACCGAGACTCAATGAATCTACTCCAATAACTAATGAGATAGAGTCACTCTCACAAGTGCATCTAGACAGATCACGACACACCGTATCTCACGTATTCACTGCTCAAAGATTCCAGAAGATTTCTTTTGCTCAGTGACACATTGCATGGACTTTAAGTTAGTAAGAAATTTATTAAATCCATAAACCTATCCTTGCCTTTTTGTTTGTGAACCAAATATCAAATCTTCATGACAAGCTTTGGAAAGATTGCGATTTGAAATTTCAAAATTCTCTGCGTGCGACACGATCACCTCACTATAGCACCTGGATACACTACATCTACTGTTTCACTCTAGACCCCCAATCAACCAACTCTATCCGAGTCTGACAATAGGCGGTTACTATGAATGCCATACACTTTCATTAATATAGAATCGCTTCAGACACGCTATTCTATGAGTCCTCGATCGAACACTTACACGACCTCCAAGCGCTATCAGAGAACACACCAATTTCGAGGCCTAGTAACTCCTCTCTCTCTCTCCACTCATTACCTCACTATGCAACCGAAGAATCCAGTACATAATAACAACATGGCGACGAGCTTTTATCTTCTATAGGAAGAGATAACACACTCTCGGCGCACTGTGTCTGCAACAACGTGGCCAGCGCTCCTTATGACAGGCAACAATTTAGAACCTACCGCGAACAACGCTGCCACTCACACCAACAGACGACTCAGCCCTCCATATCAGAGATGACATTTACAACACTATTTACAGGAAAGTTTTGATACGCACCAGCACATAAAATCAGACTACTGATCACAGAAATTAAAGTAAAAAGTGGCGGAGGTGAAATAACTCAAATATTACTGAGAGAGAGATTGCAGATTTTCACATATTTATACATTATTCACTGGCGAGAGAGCTGTATATCGAGCGAGCCCCACACAGTGACAACACTGCACACTTAATATCATCCCACATTCTTGCCGTTTTTAGAGATATCCATATGAGTCTCCATCAGTCATTATATGATGTGCTCCACACATGCAACGACCAAAGAGATGAAGGCCTGCACCTAACTATACTCTGGGGCTCACTTTCCGCACTTGAGGCGAATATCGTTCTCTCTTATGATAGACAACCTCTACTTACCGACATCTAGGCCGACAACTACCCATCATCATATTCTCACAGCTCACTACTCGCTTCACAACTGTCCACACCACCCTAAATAACCGCACTATTGCCACTCTGCAAGCGCGCCACAGTAATGACTATAGACACATATGCTTTTATTTCATGTCCAGTTGAGTAGATATCAAGTGGATGTAACACTCTGCCACAAGTAACGGCCTAGCTATGTGAGTGACATCAACGCAGACACTGTATTTTCTAGTAGCGATCAACTGAGCTAAGTTAGACGCGAACAGTGTACACTACTCTTACCTACACATGGACATTACTTCTCTATCTTCTCAACAGAGAGACGCACACATGAAGAAGTGCTCACAGATTATTCCTATCTCTACAGTATAGGAGACACAAGGACAAC
Source organism: Phyllomedusa bahiana (assembly GCA_025379985.1). Taxonomy (NCBI): domain Eukaryota; kingdom Metazoa; phylum Chordata; class Amphibia; order Anura; family Hylidae; genus Phyllomedusa; species Phyllomedusa bahiana. The sequence goes on along the minus strand of JAODAL010011028.1, from coordinate 91,440 downwards.
ATTGAGAGAGACTTATGCATCAGAGGCACAGTAAACACTATGTCACACTCAAGCGTGGATAACAGCGTTTATAGTCAAACACAATCAATTATCACTAATCTAGCTCATGTACGATGAGCTAATATCCTAACACATCGATATAGTCTGCTGAGAGAACATAATTCTCATACAGTCTGAGCTCTAATGAGCGAGAACGTCTAGAGTCACAGGGACAGAACTATAAGGGAGATAGATTATATTACATGTTCTACAGCTCGAAGCGCTTCTATAAGCGCATCAGACCAGACATATATCGCTCGGATGTTGATCGTAGTGGACGGCTATCATAACGGGCACACTCCACTAAGAACGTATCAGAACGCCAGCGTCACACACTTCCAGAAGAGTCCGCACCACAATCTTCTGTAGCGGCAATCGGCTATCTTCGACACCTATAGTGTTAATCAGCTTCAGAGCTATAGCGTCATACTCTGATCGGATGAGGATCATGATGACACAGGCGGTATCCATATGTTTTTTTTTAAAGCATGATCAGAGTGAGGCGGAGACGCAAAACAGAGTATCAGAAAAGCTAATAGGGGGCGGAAAACGCAGATTCGGTCTGGATCAGAGTGGTGGTCTAACATAGAGGAGTATCGACAGATTTCTTCTATTCGATCTATATGACATCAGATCAGATCTTGTCTCATTGCGAGCTCTTAACTCCCACTCCCGCCATAACTGAACATCAAATCAGCAACAGGTACATACGTATCGAGAAGTAGCAGGGTCTCACTATATCAGATCTCACAAGAATCACATTCAGATACTAATCAGTCATTTTGAATAATTATAGTATAAACTTATACATATATCATGGTTCAGATCACACAATCAATACCGCTGTACATATCCAGTAGAATAACATACTCAGTCATCACAATACACAAATACACTTGCCTCTCTTGAAATTATTATTAGTGAGTATAAAGTCTACTATTCTTAGAACTAGAGACCTTATACATATATTCTTACTTATCACATATATATTTATTAGAGAGCGGTAGTAGACAGAACATGTGCACATCTAGAGAACCACGGTCTCACTTTCTCAGAGAAGGACGAGACTGTACACTCTTTCTGATTGTGGCAACAAAAGTTCTTTACACCACCATCCAAATGTATAATGCGAGCGAGTTTCATGCTCTACAGCGACACAGTTAGAGACTATATTCTCTGTATCTCTCTTAGTATCTCAATGTCAATCATGCCAGTATAGCTAGTATGATCTGAACCAGACATCATTCACAAGAGAGACACAAAGAATTCTAGAGATATCAGTCTAAGTCTATGTCTCACTATATCATATCTCATTTCAATTCAATCTAGTCTTATATTATATTCACGCAGCAGATATACTGACACCACAACAGATACATAATTGATCAAAGATGTTAACATTACACCAACAATCAGGGATATTCAGCCATATCAAACTCCGAACAAGGTCTCACAACTACAACCCAGTACACTTCTACACAGTATCGATACACAATTACCACTAACATGTTATGTATCATATCATCCGCATAAATTATGAGCGAGCATATAGTCTCTTTCAACACAGATCGAGTCGAGACAGCACATCTCTCTCTAAATCTAACTTCTCAACCATATTGAGTAGACACAGCATTCTCTCAACCGCATCATCTGCGCTACTATACAGGCTATATTGAGAATTGCACAGATCTGCGAACGAGCACAGATAGAGAGAGATAGAAACACATAAGACTTAAATCCTCTCATGTAAGACATCTCATCTAGAGCAGCGTCTCCTCGTACGGACTCTGAACGTTGTGTCGAGCTATTATCACGAGCATAGCTCACATGTGACACAGACATATCTCATCGCACAGCGATGCAGATTATTAGTATCATTTTTGGGAGACAAGGCTTTTTCGATCGGCTTTTAAATCCATTTTTCTGATCTCCTATCAGAGAGTTACACACAGGTACAGAGCAGCGCACACGGGCAATCAGAGACCTACTAACATCACTCGGACATAAATCTACAGTATTCTAGGATAGGACTAGTCTCATATCTCTTTATCAGACTGTCCAGTCTCCAGATCAGATAGACAACACAGGCAACGCGAGACTACGAGCGCACTCAAATATCCCGCGTATACATAAGTCGTCTAAGCTTTACTTCTCAGCAAGCTGAGTGATCGACCATCACGATACTAGCGCGCGCCCCCGACATATACCCTACCTCTATACACCTATTGCTATTCTTATCCCTCTCTTACTCTCACTATGTACACTCACACACTACCTTACAGCGCGCAGAGAGAACAACCACGCGCGCGGCGCTTATATTAGAAGCAAAGCTAAAGAAAAATACAAAAACGGTGAGTAACTCAAATCATCCTATAATACACTCTCGAATACATAACACAATATTACATCATCTGTCATACTCGGAAACTCTCTTATCAGCAGCAGCACAACTCATATCTTAAGTTGTCACCATCCACAATGATCGACAGTTCTGAGCGGAGGATCTCGTGATCTATGAAGAATCGTCGCTATATGTTCTCGCGGTCACCTCTCCGAGATACTAGTCATTCTCTCTCCATAGATGAGATCTCACAAACATGATGACTGTCATCACTTCTCTAGTCTAATGTAAATCTAGACTATCTTCTCATGACGCACGAATATCTAACTCAACATCATCAAATCTTAAACTGACTCACATATCACAGAACATAATAACATTTACATAACTAGAGTACACAAGCGATGATCATGTAGAAGATCTTTTCATTTTTACCATATCCATAGACTTTTACACATCTCCGAGTACATACTATATGTAAAATCCACTCTTTTAACCGGATATCCTAGTATATAGTGTCGATGCGACTCGTAGACTGACTATGTAACATCGTGGCAGCAGCAACACACCACATATCAGCAGAGTCAGCTTAATTTTTATATACATCTACACATCGGTATATTAGCGATACTATCTCTCTATATGTAGGAGTGCGCCATTGAGGTCACTCTTGCCTAACGCGGCGGGTACAATCTACAAGGGACGAATATGATGACGAGTACGAGCTCATGATATACAGATAATTGACCTAAATCATATCCTACGATGTATTATGAAACAGCACTAGATCATTCTCTGTCATCTTCTCTTCCCACCCTCTTTAGTAACACATCTTCAATCGTTATTTATACTCATCTCTATATATATCTTCACATTATTATTTTATACTTTATTCATCCCCCATAGGGGACATTTGACACGAGAGATCTTTTAACAGATCTCTCACTTCAATAGGAATCCAGTCGCATAGCGTTGTTATGCTATAGACTTGTATTCCTATGGTAACTTCAGTCAACGATGCGGGTCATGACCACAGGGCACGGACCGTAGGCATCGTGACGCAAGACAACACCGGAAGGCCTTCTCTGCCATTCCCGTGCTGTCTGTCACCAGGGCAGAAGCCAGCACGGATCTTACGCGATACCGTGCCCGGCTCGCTCAGACTAGCGCAGAGACACGCAGGAGGACAGCGTCGAAGCCGAGCACTGCGTCCGTCTCATCTTAGTCGCGATAACACACAAAAGGGGCTTAACCGGCCACCCCGGAGCGATCCGGGTCGTGGCCGAATGCTATGCGGGATGCTCAGCATGTAATATAAATCAGCTAGACAACCAGGCCGCAACGATCACGCATACAATAAAAGCGAACTCTGCTTTACAGAGTTCGAGCGCGATCCTCAAGGACTATCCATACGTCCAAGGTACACGTTAAACCCCCAAACGACCTGGACGTATGATACGTCTAAGGACGTTCAAGGGGATACAAATCTGCAGTGCGACCTCGCATATCCCGTACACGTAACAGGACGCGGCCATGCGCACACGTGTGCGCCCGTCATCACAGCTTCACGCATCTATCATGATCACAGAACTGCATAGCTAGCGTTCGAGAGCTAGACGCGTTGCAGAGACAGAGCGCGAAGCACGTTCATGTCTCACATCGAGTATCACACACAACTTATGATCACGTGACTCGATAGAGCGACGAGTCATACACTCACACAATCACTCAGCGTCTGCCTTATCAATGGCGAACGTTTTTACACAACTAAGACAGGAGACCGCGTGTTTGGAAAGGCGAAGAGAAAATGCTGCCTATAGACCCAAAAGACACCCAATACCACACTGTGGAACATTATGTTTTGAGCGGGGGTGCGTTCTCTGCTATAGGGCACAAGGACTATCTTCACGTCATAATGGCAGAATGATGGGCCATGTACCGTAAAGTCTGACTGACAACCTCCTTCCCTCCCGCCGGACATTTAAATATGGGGTTGTGGGCCCGGTCTTTCAGCAAGTCAAATGACCCAAAACATACAGCCAAGTTAACAAGGACTGGCTCAAAAAGAAACACATTAAGACATCCAGGAGTGCCTAGCCAGTCTCAAGAGCTTATTCCATAGAAAACTTATGTAGGAAGATTAAAGAGTGATGTATGTGTAAATACGCTACATCTCACAAAAGTGAGGAACACTCCTCACATTTTTGAAAATATTGTATCAATTCATTAGACAACACCGAAGATATGACACTTTGATACAATGTAAGTAAGTCAGTGTGCAGCTTGCTAAAACACAATGTAAATTATTGGTGCGCGATGTCCCTCAAAATGAAACCGCTTGCAACAAAAGTTGAGTACACCCTAAGTGAAAATGAAGAAATTGTGTGCGCCAAAGGACCACACATTTTGTCTGCCACCATTATTTTATCAGAGTACTAGGTCTTCAACTTAACGTCGTTGGCATGGAAGTTTCACTAAGCTTCACAGGTTGCCTACTCGTAATCCTCCTTACGTCCTCCAAATGACATACATCATGTTTGCTGTTGGAATGTTAGATACTATGTGCTCCTCCGGCACTTTGTATTGAGAGATGCCACACAAGATGCTCAATAGGGTTTATGGTCTGGCAGACAGCTAGGCAGTCAAACACCGTTACCATTATTTTCTTAGCAAGGCAGTGGTAATTTGGAGGTGTTTGGAGTTCATTTTATCATGTTGAACAATACTGCTCTGCGGACCTAGTTTCCCCGAGAATAGGATCAGACCTCTTGCTTCAGTAATCACAGAGTACATATTGGCATTCATGATTTCCTACATAATGGTAGCCTCCCCCATACGCAGCACTCATTGATAACACTACACTTAACAAATAAGTTTAATGTTGGCCTCATTACACCACGAGTGTTAGACGCGTATATATTATCGACCAAGTTGAAATCGCAAGGATTTTTTATGTGATTGAAATTTCCAGATCACTGCGATAATTAAACACCTCTCTCTCACTAACTCTCTACTTAGAGTCAGCATACGCAGTCAGCATAGCGACAAAGCGACCATATGCGTGATTTATCACAACCGAATCTCTATCATCGAACGCACATGCATCTACTGGACAAACATGACTAACCACACACTCCATCCGATAGAAACACTAGCGCGCTTACGTGCCTCAGCTGATATGACCACGTCTCTTCTCGCGTGAGGCCGATCTGCAACGATACAAGTGAAATCCCCAACACACATCAGACCGAGACACGCCTCACACAGTTCGCGCTGATTCATCGTGTGAGGCGCCACAATGTCTCTGTTCAATTCTTAGCACTAGAACTACCAGTCTCACTAACTTCCACATCTGATCATCACCTCTCATAGCTGAGCTCTGGCGTCTACGCGTGCACTGCTGCCTAGAGACGAAAACAACAAAAGAAAGCTAGATTAGAGACAGCGTCGTTCCTCCTTACACTCTTACTAGAGAGTGCGCGAACCTCACTAGATGTCAGCGTCAGAGCGACCACTCCAATACAACTAACGACTCTGCGACTAACTGAGTCTGCATGCATATCTATGTACAACGCAGGAGTAGTAGGGGATCTCACTCTCACTCATCTTACAAGTTATACACCGGTACAGAGAGCCTAGACAGTCATGAGTCTCAAACTGATCTCTGATCTCTCCTCATCACACATATCTCACACCTACTCACACTCCTCACACATAGCGCGCTATAAGGATGAGATTATTGAGCACACAGTTAATATCAGAGAGAACTCAACAAAGCGATGTCGAAGACGGAGATGAGGAACTAGAGCTCTAGAGGTCTCTTTGTCAGCACAGTGTTAACCTACATAGAACCCTATGGAGTGTCTCTGATAACGTAGTAGAGTGTGCATGCCTCAACACGACAATGTTAAGATCCAAGTAACATATAAAGGTGCATCTATCTCCATCACGACTATCCAGCACTACATATGTGATATAATTCTCTGTAAGGTCCTCACACTCTACAGAGAGTCGAGAGGAGCGAGAAGATTGAAATGAAGCAGTACAAAGACTAGCATAAATAAGAAAGCTGCACGTGTGACTTCACAAATGACACACACACACAACATTTAATTTTTTAACTTCTTTGTACATTCAAACAAATCAAATGGTGATGATGTTGTGGTGGGAGAAAATAGATAACATGTGATAATCATAACAAATAAATAAAATTATAGTTTGAAATAAGTGGGAAATTATTGTGAAATGAATTAGTACTAATAATTTGTTGATTATATATTGTTTATTTGAATAGTTTATCAATAGGTAGAATGTTATGTTAATTTTTTAAAGGTTTAAGTGAAAATAGCGATGACAGAGGTGCCTCTGTCACTCAGGCTTGAGTTACAGTACGCTTTGGAAACATTTAAAAACCATCTTCATGTACCTAATAGATGATAAAGACTAACAAAAGATGTCAAGAGAAGCCAAATGGCACAGATGGGAAATGTCAATATTCTTATTTTAACTCTTAAAAAATTCAGTAGTATCACTGAAATGTAGGACTTCTAGCCTCTACGGCATGAATGTCTAAGAACTTCTATGTCAAGAAAAATAGATATATTGTTAAACACAGAGCCCCTCCCAGAGACAAGCGGGCGTCCAGGAGGGTTTTTTGAATTGTGTGACTTATGAATTTTGGCAAGAGGTTCAGCACAGGAAGTAATGGGTATTCTAACAAGAGAACAATCCTCTCAATTCCTGATCTACTTAGATTCACAAGAAAAAGCTTCATCAACAATTGATGACCTTTGCCGAGACATCCCATTATTTGTTGGAGTCCTCCCAAGTAAACCAAATATACTTTAGAAATCAGTAACTGTCTATAGGATCTTGTAAACTAACAAGATGAGTCCATCACGACTATAGGCCCCCTGCCCATATCGCAGGCTTAATATCACTGATCATGTTTACGACATTATAATTTCATTTACACCCTGTTGCGGGCCTCTTGATGTATGATCTTAGGACTGTAAATATTATTCTTTCTGCGCTCCCAAAGTAGCTATGTATAAATCATGTATCTCATTTTTGACCAATTCATAAATGTAAATCAATAGCATAAGAATCAAGACATCTGGGCCACATTCGCTACTATATAGTAAGTCAAAATTACAAAGCAAAAAAGTAGAACAAAGCATATCTACGTGGAACATATCAACTCTAATCACTTCTACCAAACTCCGAAAATGAGAGAATTGTGCACGAAGAAACCGAATTCAAGATCTAATTCTAGCTCAAACCAATTAAACACCCAGGATTTAAACAGAAAGACAGACCCTTTTTGATCAGTAGTTTAACGTTGTGCGCATCAAGAGCACAGTACGAGGATATATTTACTATCTACTCCCTTGCCCAAAGCACGCCCCAACCAATGATTCACTCATCTTCTTCTTATGTTCTTGCTCGTTTTCACCGTGAGATATTCTTGTATCGCTTTTTGTTGACTGATTCTTCCTTGATCTGAGAACCGCTGATGGTCCCCCTCTCCACTGTACGTCTCTTGTTGTTAGATGTACTACGCAAAATTCCCCTACACACCCACCTATGCGTACTCATGTTACAACACTATAATCCAATATGCTAACGCCACAGTAGTCACAACCATCCCCTCTCACCCATACATACAACCGCGCAATCCACCGTAACATTCTTGTCTAAAAAACCATCATAATCATTAGGAACGAACACAGAAGAGATCGCCTTATCCTTTTAAACATCTTACCGCCTGAAAAGAAGAAAAGTCAGTATTCCAAGAATAAATATCGGCCCTCCGACATAATCCCTTTGACTCTATTCTCCACTTCCGCAGGCTTAGTTTCCTCTAATTCGGACCTAAACTTATCAAAGAAAAATTCCTTGTTTTTCAAACAAAACTCTTTTTCTTCCTCCTCACAATAATCTCCACCACCACCACTATCTTTACTCTTAATGAATGACTCCAAGTCTATTAGACTGGACTTCAGATTTCTTACCTAATGTCCCCTCTGTAGAAAATTCAATATTAAACAAAATCAAATCCACGGCGATACTTGTTAGCAGATTTCTTTTTCAAAACAACCCCTAGAATCACACACACACTATGGCCCCATATTTCCAAAACATTGATCTGAAATTCAATATCGTGAGCACAGACGTAGAATTTGTCGTCAATTGTGAACACACAGCACTCCACGGGGCTCCTAATGCTGTTTAATCTATCTTTCCAGCGCCAAGGTAACGCGTCAAAAGCAATTCTAGAATACTGTTCTTGGTAAAAACATCATACTTACCTCTTCTACGATCAATATAATAGTTGACATTTAAAAATGATGCGATTACCCCGATCCCATCCAACCTTTTAGGATTCTATCGCATCTTCCACCGTATAACAAACAGCATGGGAAGGAAAATCAGAATGAGACAACAAATGATACTTCCATATTCAAAAAGAAGGGTGCCAGCTCATAAATCTCCAACTATACAATAGAATAAAAACGCATACAACGGATGTATCTCAAACTTCCTAACTACAACCAAAGTTTTCTCATCCCTAGGTCTTTGCTCAATGATGAGAAGAGAAGGAACGGGTGCCAAGCGCGACAGCCCTGATATAAAGGCACCAACAAACTAAATAAAAAAACAAACAATCCACCGGCACTCCACAAAGATCATATCAGGATCACAAAAAATTGTTAAATCCTCCAATGACCACAAAGTCGACAGTTTTCAGACTCTGCGTCACACAGCCTTTGGTCAAGCATTTTACAACTGATAATGACCCTAATAATATAGAGATATATACAATGAAACAGATAAATAATATCAAATCAATCTTAATAATTCACAATAATATGTAAACACCAACAGATACTCAGCGTGAATCTGTCATCATTATTTTAATTCTCATCGATATCTCAAAATAACGTGCAAGTAGGTATAATAGGAAAAGTCTGATCGTTTTCCTGTAAGAATGCCTTGTTCTTAAGCTTTTTGCTTTAGTAAGTTTTCGACTACTATCTATTACGATTTTTTGCCACAATTCCAATTCTTATGGCTATTGAATACATTATACTCGAATTGTCAAAAATGATATACACGATTTTCACAAGCTCTTTTGGAGGAGAAAAAAAATAATTTTGGCATCCTATATCCACTACACCAAAGAGGCCCGGGTTTTACAATGAATTAATGTATAACCAGGATCTGGAACAATTAAGCCCGCCGAAAGGTCGGAGGCTATAGTCGTGATGGACATCATCCTTGTATTACACAGAAGCCCTATAGAAACCATTTTACATGATTCTAAAGTCTAATATTTGTTACTTGCTTGAGTAGATCCAAAATGGGAATTTTCTATGAAAGTGTCATCACTTGTAGATGAACGACTTTTTCATGTGAATCTAATACATCAGGAATTGAAGGATTAACTTCATTGATTAATACCCAATTACTCCCTGTCCGTCTACCTCTTTGCTACCGAAGAAAATCATAAGAATAACAAATATTAAAAAAAAAAAAAAACCAAATTTCCATAATCCTTTCAAAACCCCTCCAGTACGACCGACTCGATCTCTGGAAGTGGCTCTAGTGGTATATACAAAATATCTATATTCTAGACAAAGTATCTTAATTACATCATGCAATAGAGGCAAAAGTCCTACATTCAGGTAAAACCTACTGGATTCTTTTTAAGTAAAATACAGGAAAATGACATTCCAACTGGCGCGCCATTTTCGGCTGTCTTGACATTGTGATCTTTCTATACATCTATTAGTCACATAGAGAGAGGTTTGACAAATGAGTCGCAAAGAGTACTAAAACTCAAGCCAAATATACACACTGGAGCCTCGGCAGCAATTTCTATTAATCCATCAGTTAAAACTGGTCTCTTACAGGAGTGCACTATTTTTCTTTCAGATAAATTTTATTTGCAACATGGGAATAACGCTATAGAGGCACAAAAGTTATGCCCACTCTTATTATCTAATTGTATTGTGAGGATTTTTTGAGGAGTGATTTTTTATTTTCGGGGTTCCATGTGTCCCCACCCACTTCAGGAATATCCATAGGTGTGGAGATACATAGACGAATGTCCTTCCTACATTTGAGACAGGTACAGTCTGCGATGAGTTACGTTATTTCATCTTACCTTACCCTGTTGAATGAGGACCTTAATTTAACTTTTGTCGCATACTCTATGGAAAATATTCAAATTCCTTGATACAAATGTATTATGTCTGCAATAATCGGTTTTTATCCAACGCATGTTGCATGTTAAACATACTAGGACAAAAAACAATTATGTTACATTATTTCGAGTTTTTCATCCCCAAACAAGCATGATCAAAATCACTTCCTATATAGCCAAACAGTTGAGGGAAAGAGGAGAATAGCGGTAAGATGACTACAAGGCATTTGAACAATCTTAGGCTCTATGGTTGATAACTTTACAGCGAGAATGAGAGTTACATCCACCCTCCCTATTGAATTATCAATGCTAATAAACTGTTTCTTAATTAGGAACGTTCGTTCTAATTGCACATTACAGCATAAAACTCAGGATATGTGACTTAAACGATTGGGTTTTTGTCACAGGATACAATGAGGCCCCATCTATTTATATCAATCTAGAGTTATTAAAAAACATTGGTCCAATAATCCAACGTTAGTTTCCCTGATGTTGTTGGAGTTTCCATTATCTCTTGAAAGCCGCTGTCCTCATATCGCAGGACCTCCAAATCTTTCCGTGACAAGTTAGTAGACCGATGATTGCTCCTAAAGCCCTATGTCCTCAATCTACTATGTAACAGGACTAGTACTAAGACAAGTAATTTTCCCCTGTCTTAGTTCTGTAAACTGTTCATTTATGCACAAAAGGAGTGAGGTTTTATTCATCCTATCACTCAAGTTGACAATTTAAAATCAAGTTCTTTCTGACGTGTAGTTCAGATTATGGATAATATATGTGTGTGTGTCCATGTCGCCTGCCTTTATGAAGGAGAGACGACAAGTGTGATATGCGCTTCACACACCTTTCTCTCTAATAACCATCAGACCAATAAATCGTAAAGAAACGCCAGATCTCTCTCCAACAACAACAACGGCAAGGGCGGAGGAAAAGACGTAGATCTTGGCGTTTCTATACGAATTGTATGTCTATGTTATTTAGACGTGCAGCGCATATCGCGCTTCGCTTCCTACATAAAGCATGCGACATGACCACCGCACAACACATATATTACATCCAACTGAACTCCACTCATAAAGAACTTAGATTTTAAATTCAACTTGCGGTGCTAGTGATGAAATTAAAAACTCACATCCTATTCTGTGCATAAAAAACTTACCCAACTAAGACTAGGGCGAAACTTTCTTTCTAGTAAGTCTGTCATATAAATAGAGACAAGGGTTTAGAAGCAATCCCGGTCCATAACTAACTTGTTCACGAAGATTTGAGGTCTGCGATACTGAGTGACAGCAAAGACGATGGAAATCCCCAACAACACGGAGAAACCTACGTTGGATTATGACCAAATTTTTTTTAATAATTCTATTGATTTAATACGCACTGGCCTCCAATTGGTATCCGTGACAAAACCAATCGTTTAAGTGCATTCACTTTAGTATGTTTATGCCGAAATGTGCAAGAAGCGTTCCAAATTTACGAACATGTAATCTATACATGAATAATATCATAGCGCGTAGGGTGATAACCTCTTCTCTTAAGACATTATCAACCATACAGCCCTAAAGCTGTACTCAAATGCCTAGATCTTCAACTACAATTACTCCTTACCCTCAACATTTTCGGCTATAACAGAGAAGAGATTTATACATAGCTTTTGGATGAAAACTCAAAAACATTGTAACAAATTGGTTTGTAGTATTTCTAACATGGCACAATTTGGTTTGATTCTAACCGATTATTGCATACAAAATACATTTGTATCAAGGAAATTGACGTATTCTGCCATAACAGTATGTCAAAGTAAATGTTAAGTCCTCACTCAACAAGTTAAGATAAAAGATGAAATAACAGTAACTCATCCACTGTACCTTTCAAATGAGGAGAGACATCGTCTATGTATCCATCCACCACCCTAGGATATTCCATGAAGATGGTGGGACACTTAGACAAAATCCTCCTCAAAAACACCTCCACAAACACATGATAGCATAAGTGGGCACAACATTTCGCCCCATACTCATCCCAATTATGTTGCAAATAAAATTTATCTTGAAAGACACAAAAAATATTGCTGTAAAACCACGTTTTAACACAGAGATAATAGAAATTTGCTGACTAGCCGTCGTAGTAAACATTGGCTTTGACATTTAGTAATCTTTGGACACATTTCAAACCCCTTCAGGTCTAATAGATGTATAAAGCGACTCACAATGTCAAACACAAGCCAAAATGGTCTGTGCCAGTGGGATCAATGTCTTTCACATTTTACTTAAAAAAAATCAGTATATCCTGAATGTAGGACTTAGCCTCTCTCCTGCATAGAAATGAGCGTAAGAAACCCATTTTCACACTTTTGTCAAGAGAAATATAGATATATTTTTAAACACAGAGCCCCCTCCAGCGACATCGGCATCGTCTCCTCGGATGGTTTTCTGAATGGACTTATACGGGCAAGAAGGTACAGCACAGGAGTAATTGGGTATTTAACAATGAGATAATCTCTCAATTCCTGATCTATTAGATTCACAGAAAAAGCTTCATCTACAATTGATGACACTTTCCTAGAAAATTCCCATTTTGGATCACTCCCAAGTAACAAATATACTTTAGAATCATGTAACTGTCTATAGGCTTCTTGTAAATACAAGGATGTGTCCATCACGACTATAGCCCCACCCTTATCTGCGGGCTTAATAGTCAGATCCTGGTTACACATTAATTCATTTTAAACCAGCGCCTCTTACATGTAGATGTACGAATTTAGGATCTGATAAATATGTTGTTATCTCCTCCCAAAGACTTGTAAAAATCGTGTACTCTCAATTTTTTGACCAATTCAAGTAAATGTATCAATAGCAGAAGAAATTGAGCTGACGGACACAAAATCGGCTACGCTAGCATTAGATCCAGCGTCACAATAATTACTCAAGAGCAAATAGAACAAGCATATCTACACGTGGAACGATCAACTCTATCCTCTAATCCACCTTCCTGCACTTTATATTGTATATCGAATGTAAATTATACATATTGATCAATCACTGGATCTGTTGGTGTAACACATTATCTGTGAATATTACTGATAGTGATCTATTATCTGTTTATTGTTATATCTCTCAATATAATATGGTTCATTATCACTGTAAAAAATAGCTTGAACAAAGGCCTCTGTGAGAGAGCGAAACTTCGCTTTGAGTGGCTATGAGAGGAAATAAAACAACTTATTATGCTGATATATCTTATGTGGAGTGCCGTGGATTTTTGTTTTTTTTATATACTTGATTGAGCCTTCTTATATCAGGGCTGTCGCCGCTGGCACCCGTTCTCGAGCGTCTCCATCATTGGCATCCCAGGATGTGCTGCTTTTATTCTATTTGAGTATAGTTGATATATAAGCTGACCACCCATCTTTTATTGAATATGTGAGAAGCATCTTTTTCATCTGAATTTCTTTCCTTCCCATGCTTTTTGCTTATAACGATGAAAGATGCGATAGAATCCTAAAAAGGTAATGGACGGTAATGCATCATTTTTATCAACCTTCTATTATTGATCTAAGAGGAATTATGAGTTTTTACCAAGAAACGGATTTACTTCTGACATTGCATTTGTTTACCTATGGGTGAATATTTTCTAAACAGCATAGATCCCACGTTGGATGCGTTCACAATTACGCCAAATCTATTTGTCCAGGATACTGGAATTTTCAGTATTGTTTTAGAAAAAATCTCTAACAAGTATGCGCTGGATTTGATTTTGTTAAATATTGAATTTCTACAGAGGGACATTAGTAAAATCAAAGTCCGTCTAATAGACTTGGAGTCATCATTAAGAAAGCATTTGTCTGAGCTGAGGAAGCAAACAGGAGTTTGTTAAAAACACAGAATTTTTCTTGATAAGTTTAAGTTCCGAATATAGCAGGAAACTAAGCATCTGCGTGACGCCATAGAGATCAAAGCGGATTATGAGGAGCCATATTCTAATTCTTGGAATACTGACTTTTCTCTTTTCAGCGTAAAGATAAAAAGGAAAGGATCAGCCTTTCTGGACGTCTCCAATGATTAATGATGTTTTTTAGACACAACCTTGTAGTACATCTAACAACAAAGACGTACAAGGAGACGGGGCCATCAGCGGTTCAATCAAGGAAGAACCAGAACCAACAAAAAGCGAATCAAGAATATCTCGTGAAACAGCAATCAAGAAGAATTGATGAATCATTGGTGGAAAAATATTCCTCTACTGTGCTCTTGAGATGCACAAGTTAAACTAACTATCAAAAGGTCTGTCTTTCTGTTTTAAATCCTGGTGTTAATTTGGTTTCGAGCTAGAATTAGAAACTATAAACGGTTTCTCTCGAGTCAATTAAATTACGAGTTTGGTAGAAGGAACAGACAGTATAGATCGTTCCACTGTAGATATGCCTTGTTCTACTTTTTGCTTTAGTAATTTTGACTTACTATCTAGTAGCGATTTTGTGCCCAATGCCAATTATTATGCTATTGATACATTTACTGAATTGGTCAAAAATTCAGATAACATTGATATACAGCTCTTTGGGAGGAGACAAAAATATTTACATCCTAATATCACTACACGAGACGCCAGGCGTTTTAAAACAAATAATGTGTAACCATGACTCTGACTTATTCAAGCCTTATCACGAAAAAGCGGCGGGGCTATAGTCGTGACATGGACCATCATCCCTTGTCTATTTTACAAGAAGCCATAGACAGTTTACATGTACTCAAAAACGATAATACATTGTCTACTTGGAGTGATCCCAAAATGGTGAAATTTTCGCAGGAAAGTGACATCTCAACTTGTAGAGACTGAAGCTTTTTCTGTCGAATCTAATTAGATCAGGAAATTGAGAATACTCCACATTGTTAAATACCCAATCTACTCCTGTCTGCATGCCTACCTCTTGCGCCCAAATATCCATAAGTCCATTCAAAACCCTCTCAAGTACCGACCGAGATTAGTCTCTGTGAGGGGCTTCCTTGTGTTAACAATATATCTATTTTTTGCTTTGACAAAGTTTCTTAGACATCATGCAGTAGAGGCTAAAGAGAGCGACTACTTTGCAGGATACTAACTGATTTTTTAAGTATAATACAGGAAATTGACATTCCCACTGTATGCCATTTTGGCTCATCTCTTTGACATTGATGAGTCTTTCATACATCTATTAGACATGAAGAGGGTTTTGAAATGTGTCCAAATAGCACTAAACTCAAGCCAATTACAGAGGACTAGTCAGCAATTTCTATTATCCTTGTAAAACTGGTTTCTCTTACATTGCAACTTAATTTTCTTCTTCAAAGATAAATTTTAATTGCAACTAATGGAAAAGCTATGGCACCAAATGTTGGTGCCCACCTATGACAATGTGTTTGATGAGGCGTTTTCTTTGAGTAGACCTGTCTATGTGTCCACACCACAATCAGGAATATCCTTGGGTGGGGAGAATAACATAGACGATGTCTTCCTCATTTGACGGTACAGTGGATGAGTACATGTATTTCATCCTTACCCTAGACCTGTTGATGAGGCGACCTAAATTTTACTTTAGACATACTCTATGTAAAATATTCTCATTTCCTTCAGATACAAACATGCTCTTTGTCTGCAATAATCGGTTTATCAACCAAATTGACATGTTAAACATACTGACAACAACAATTTTTACGTCGATTACTTTTGAGTTTCCAGTCCAAAAGCATGAAAAAATCTCTATCCTTATAGCCAAATGTATGGAGTACGGATGAATTAGTAGATGAAGATCAGGCATTTGAACAATTCTTTAGCTCGAGCGGGTTGATAACTGTAAGAGAAGAAAGGTTTTCCCCCTCCCTATTGAATTATCAATGCAAAATACAGCTGTTCGTAATTTGGAACGTTCTATGCACAATTTACAGCATAAAACTACGAACGACTTAACAAAAAGTGGTTTATTAGTCACGATATCAAATAGAGGCCAGCTATTACATCAAATAAAATATTAAAAAACATTGGTCCATAATCCATCGTAGTTTCCCTAGACTGTTGTGGATATTCCAATCTCTTCCGCTCGTCCTCATATCGCAGACCCCTTTTTCCAAATCTTCATGATAAGTTTAGTTAGACCGTGATGCTTCTAAACCCTTGCTCCCTCAATCTACTATGACAGGATTTACTAAACAAAGGGCAAGTGTCTCCTGTCTTAGTTTGTGTAACACTGTTTTCAATTTAAATGCACAAAGGAGTGAGTTTTATTCAATCCTATCACTCAAGTTGACACAATTTAAAATCAAGTATCTTTCTGACGTGTTATTCAGAATGATAATATATGATTGTATGTGGTGTCCATGTCGCCTTGCTTTATGTAGGAGAGACGACGTGCGATATCGCTCCAAAACTAAATAACCACTACTGACAAACAATCTTCGTAAGAACAACGCCAGGAACTGCGCCTGTTCATCCAAACATTTATCTCATATTTAGAGTCCATACAGAACGACTGATCTCCAAATTCTATGAAGTGATCGTCATCATTGTACCAATGCCAAAAAGTTTTGGCTATCGTTTCAACCCTCTTAAAAAAACGTGAATTAGAAAGATTTTTCGGCTTAATTACTCTTAGACCAAACGGACTTAACAGTGGATTTTACTTATTTCTCCATAAAATCAAATAAGGCTTGTATAGGAATTCCTCGCATTTTCTCTGTACATAAATGTGATTTGTTTATGATATTTATATTTTGATGATTATTTATTTTGTTCTTTCTTTTCTTTTTTACATATTATTCATCACAAAATATTCTTTATGGAATATTTATAAGGAGACCGGGACAAATAGGTGCTCACACACAATCTTCTTATGAGATGTCTAATATATTTGTGCGATTTATTTGCCCATGACTACTATGCGTTTTATTATATCATTTGAAATTAGAGGTGTTGGAGTACACCGTTTTTATTATATATGCTTCTATAAACCATGAGGTTGCGTATTATGACTATAATCGTATGCGTTGAGTTACACACTTAGATATATGGCTATAACTTAGAAAAGGTGCTGGGTATATAGGGGGGTTAATGTCTCACGATGGCGTCGATTCCACTTTGCGTGAGACCGATTACCGTCCTTTGAGTCCGATTTAGCTCTGTGGCCCTCTCTTCCGCTAGATGAATCGCTGCATGACCTCCCCTTTATTATTTATCCCGTATAAACCTAGTTCCCTTTCCTTTTGTACCTGTGTGTAAAACTATTACTTGCTCCATTTTCTGTCTCAGCGCGTAGTGTGCATCGCGCACTAGCGTCCCGGGAGACAGACCGTTCGGTATACTATGATTTCTTAACCAATCACTGGCGAGCTTCTGTCAGGCGCAGTCTTAAGCATTATAGGACGCCGCGGAGAGTTGAATCTCGTGTCTACAATCATGTGTGAGTCCATATTTTTGTTCCCCGCCTCCTTTTTATTGCACCAATATGAAATTACATTCATGTTTTTGTGATTTGTTATACTTGTATAGTTTTGGTTATGTTATCACCTTGCACTTTATATTGTATATATGATGTATAAAAATAACATATTGATCAAATTCACTGGATCTGTTGGTAGTACACTATTATTGTGAATAATACGACATGATTGATTATTATACTGTTATATATGTTATATCTCTCTTATATATGTAGTTCGATCTATCCACTTTGTAAAAATTGACTTGACAAGGCTCTGTGAGAGAGCTGAAATGTCGCTTGTGGCATGGAGGAATAAAAGAACTTTTTTTCGCCTGATATATCTTGTGGAGTAGCCGTGGATTTTTCTGATTTAAATATATATACAATAAATAAATATATATATATGTATATATATATAATATATATGTGTATATATATATATCTATAATAAATATATATAATATATAATATATATATAATATATACTTTATAGTCAGGTAGCTGATAAGACCCCTGCATAGGAAGGAGTACAACTCTATTGAATGCCATGACAAAACATAACACGAACTTACACTGTCCTTGCTTCTCCCCGCCAAGATCCCTTGCACTTCTGACCCCGACCACCTGAGACGACGTGATGTCATCAACGCCACCAGCAATGGAAGCTCCATCTAGCAACCCCTAGGTCTGCGCAAAGCCAAGGCAGCCGTGAATAGGTTAATTGGGTCCTAGAGAGAGCAGCTAATCTCCAAAAAAATGGGAATGCTCGCAAGAGAACACGAGAGAGTAGACAATTAATAACATATATGTATAACTATTCTTGAGAGCCATTAGGAACAAACTTAGACACTCTATCATTACTCTATAAAACCAGTAAAACATAACTTGTTACTTATTCTTAAGCTCTCTATACACACAAGTTTAAAAACCTGATTTTCACAACCACTCAATTAAATTGGTTCTCCCCTTCCTACCACATCTGCAGGAAAATAACTCCCTTTCCACTAGTCAAGTCTGGGGGCACCCTCACCTCGCCAACAGGAAAACCCTACCTACACAGCTAATTTACCTAACATCCAGTACGGGATCCCAAGCATCCTACTTTGAGCGCTTTTATGCACCTAATCTAATGCGGACATAAAACATATAACGGACTTCCTTGTCAGACCCTCTGCAGCGGTGTATACTTTGATCGAACAGGAGGTAGAGGAAAATGATACGAGTTTTTAATTTTGCGCTGCCTAATGGCAAACAATAGTAAATAATAGGAATCAGCGGGCACGATGAAGTTACTTTGTTGTGCCGCTGCACCAGAGTACTGTTGCAGCTCGCAACAGTACTTTTTCATTCTTATCGTGTCTCAAGGATGCACCTAAGTATCTCTGAGGAGGTTTATCGCCGATGTAATTCGGATCCAGGCACAGGTTCTGGGCCACCAGCCATTTAATCCCAAGGCACAACCCCAGAATAAAATGGCCTACGTTGATTGGCCCTGGGAAGAGGTAAGAGGTGAGGGGGCTATGGAGGTTATATTGGAGGTGGGTTACATGGATAATAATGCGGGTGTATATATTTTGTGTTGGCACTAGACGCTATCACAATGTTGAGAAGGTCAGAAAGAGAGGTGCAGGGATCATAATGGCGGTGCCTGAACTATGTCTACTTGCACTCCCAGAGGATCAATTTCTTTAATAAAAATTGTCAATGAGGAATGTTGGTCTTGGATGTTTAATAAAATGTTTTTTTGTGTTTGTTGTTGTTTTTTTTAGCATTTAAATTCAGTGCAAGTTGCTTGGGCGGGGAAACAAAGACAGGGTGAGTAGTAGTTTATTTCTTTTTCACGCCATTCAATAGAGTTTCTAATCTTTCCCCAAGAAGGGGTCATTCACAGCTACTAACTATGGAGGAACACTTAAATGCAGCTACCTAAGGAGGGGCAACTATATACAACTCCTATAGAAGGGCCACTAAATACAGCTACCTAACCAGGAGGCGGGTACAAACACAGTACTCAACAAGTTTAACCGAGCACACTGCAAACAGTCCCTATCTGAATCACTCTAAGAGGAGGCAATGGCGCTGGAGCAAAACTCAACACTCCCATAAAATAGAAGTCCTTCAGGAACGCCAGCTCAACTTGTGGAGTGAAAAAGAATAAAATGCTTTTCTCTTCCATATTAAAAAAAAAAGTAATGTTACATAGGACAAATAATCCGAATGTCATGACACCTCAATGGAGAGTTACAGACGGACTCCTGCTAACGCGATTCGGGTCTCCCATTGAGCCATAGACGTAGTTCAAGACAATAGGAGGCGGCATATATACAGCTAAGTAAGCGAGCTATTACTTCATATAACATCTACCTAAGGAGGGACACATATACAGCTACCTATGGAGGGGACTTATACAGCTACTCTAAGAGGGACACTTAATAAGAGCTACCTAAGGAGGGTATCTTTCTGATATACAGTTGCTAAGGAGAGGGCGCTTATATACACTCGTAAGGAAGGGGCTTACATATACCTAACCTAGGAGGAGCATTATGTCCCAGCATACCTGAAGAAATGACAACAGATACAATGTACGATATCAGGGACAGCTTGTATTAGTGTAAATTTGGTGTGCCCTCAAAATAACTCATATATAGAATAAAGGCGTCAAGCATCGCCAAATGTAGAAGAGGGTCGCTCATGAGTGGAAAAGCGTCTGGCAGACCTGTCTACAGAGTTTAATATAATCCACGGCACACCCAATAGGAATTTTTTGAGCAAAAGATCAACTTTATCTTTACAAAAAGACATAACAGAGGGATATTACCAAAAATACATAGAAAAGGTAACCAATATAATCTACAGCATCTATATTAATAAACAAACAAATCTAAGAGTATGAGGTTAATAGATGTCAATCATTACGATATTTCCGGCCTAACCTTTATCAAGTGACGCATCTGTCCTAGAGTGTCAAAAAAAAATCTCTGATATTGCGGTCGCGTCACAATGCGCAGGAGGATAGAGCTTAACTACCAGGAACGAGAGAACATGACCCAGAGCACCGTCCGATGAGAGGTAAGCCCTCGCTCTCTACCCCTCCTAAACGTGCGCTGCGTCACACCCCTACATCTTGCAGTAAACCTTGTATTGAGCTCAGAATACTCTGATTGTATCAGACACAGAATGAGTGTAGCAGCCAGGATCTACAGACCATGGCCAAAAAGTTTTGTAGAATGACACAAATAATAATATTTTCACATGAGACGTTCCCCTGGTTTTTATGGATTTGTCATTGTCAGATGTTTTTTTAATCACATACAGAAATATAAGTGCAATCATATTATGATGAACCAAAGCTTTATTAACAGTTAAATGAAGTTAACATGCAGCAACAGTCAATAATTTGCGCAGTGTTAGACCCCTCTTCTTCAGGACCTCTGCAATTCTCCCCGGCATGCTTCTCAATCACTTCTCAGGACCAACTCCTGAAACTGATAGCAGTCCATTCTTGCACAAATCAATGCATGCATTTTGTCACAATTTTTTGGATTTTTGCGTTTGTCCACCCGTCAACTTGATGATTGAACACAAGACTTCTCAATGGATTAAGATCTTGGTGAGGTCTTCACGGCCATTGACCCAAAATCTCTATGCGTTTATTCTTACCGCGGACAGCCATTAGTTATCACCCTTTGCTTTAATGGCAAGGTGCTCCATACTGCTGAAACACAGGCAGTTGTTGATCACCAAAAGACTTCTCTCACACGACGGTGGGCAGAGCTGTTGCATCTTGGAGCGACATCTCTGGTACCATTCCTTATTCATGATGTTGTTTTAAGGCATACAGTAGAGAGCCGATTTCCCTGGCTGAGCAGCAACCCCACACATGAAAGTGTTTTCTCTGGATTGCTATTAACAGTATGAGCATGAGACGAAGACTGTGGTATGCTAACCTCTGTCTATCTCCCGAACAAGCTGTTTTCCAGATGTTCCAAACATTCCGGAAAGCGGGATTTCATCAGAAAAATGACTTTACCCCAGTCCTCAGCAGTCCACTCCCGTACACTTTGGCCAGAATTATCATCGTCCCTGATGTTTTTCTGGAGAGAAGTGGCTTTCTTATGCTGCCCTCCTTGACAACCAAGGCCTTGCTTCCATGAGAGTCACCACGCACACAGTGCGTGCAGATGCACTCACATCTGTGCGAGCTGCTGCCATTCCTGAGCAAGCGCTCTGAGCACTGCAGCGTAAGCCCGATTCCGAAGCTGAAACACTTTAAGAGAACCCCTCACTGGCCGCTTGTCTGGGTCTTCTCTTGGGCGCTCCATCGGAGAGACCTTTTTGGCAACAATGGAACCTCACTCCTATGCGCTTCCTATGATGATGACGATACGACTCTCCGACTGAGGCATGCCAATCTTTCTAGACTGCAATACTCTATCCTGTTAGCCAATCTTTTGTGCAGTGCAATGATGACTATGCACTGTTTCTTTAGAACATAACCATGTTAACAAGAAGAGCGAAACACAATGATGCCAAGCACCAGCCTCCTTTTAAAGTGTCCAGTGGTGGTGGTTCTTACTTAATCATGACAGATTGATCTCCAGCCCTGTCCCTCATCAAAACACACCACCCCTGTGTAAATGCGAGAATCACTGAAACGATGTTAGCTGTCCTTTTAAGGCAGGCCTGCAATGAAGATTACAAATGGTGTAGGGGGAAAAAGTTTCATTTTCTATGCAACTATTGACATTTGCAATTAATTCTCGTTAAGCTGGATCACTCTTTATAACCATTCTGGGAGTATATGCAAAATTGCCATTATAAAATCCTGATGCAGTAGACTTTGTAAACAATTTAAACATTATGTAACAGAGTCCCACTCAAAAACTTTTGGCCAGTGGCTTTACAGGAAGAGCGACAAGAGAGAGGAGTCCGCTCCTGCTTAGTTCTAACAGGTCTCTTCCATGTCTGGACATAGGAAAGAGAGGTGTCAACCAGCAGTAACATTCTTCCTGTGCCTGTACCCCATCATCCTGTTTCTTTCTCTAATACCAGTAAAACCACAATTATTACTGCAGTGAGCATGTTTCAAGAAGCATAAAACAGCTGACACGTTCATTAATGTTTAATAATCTCCATTTTTTCTTTATATAGTGATAGTAATACGATAGATAGATAGATAGATAGATAGATAGATAGATTAATAGATAGATAATAATGTTTCTCAACATGTCACTTCCAGACAGGTCCCACAGCACCATAGTTAGATATTCTTCCACCATGTAAAACTTTGCACTTCACAGTAATAACTGCCGGTGTTCCCTGTGAGTGTTCCACATTGTGTATGGTGATATGCGCTAATCTAGATTCCACAAATGCTTCTGTATCCACTTTGGAGATCCGGCCAGTCAAATTTGTACTGCTAGTTACCTCCAGCCCTTGCTTCACTAGATTTCTGTACCACTCGTAGGATGCCATGGTCACATTTTCTATGCCAACAAAAAACATTTGTAGGTAACAACGATATAAGGTCACATCACTACCTGCTGTGGCATATACCACAGGATACTGAAACAGACCTGGAATCTCCTGGGAGAGGAATCCTAAAATATAGAGTGTGCAAACAGGGAGATATGAGATAGATAGATAGATAGATAGATAGATAGATAGATGTTTTCTCACTCTCACCTGATAAATTAGCTCCCTGTACAAAAATGATAACTACTGCCTCATCAAATCATCAACTGCAACCCCTCCGTATCACCTTACTGGTCTTCTGTATCTTAATAAATGTATTACAGGTTGCCGCAGTGAGAGTTCTCTTGTAGAGCGTTGGTCAGATTATGAACCTGGGGAGTGTGTGTGGTGGAAAGTTCTTCACAAACTTCAAATCAGTCAACTACAATATTCTATGCCTTCTCCCTCCCCCCAGATAGCTAGTTAGATTATACTCTGCAGCAATTCTAATTTAATACACCACACAATACCCCCATCATGAACATAATAACAATGCACCCAATATCTCATTCACACCTCTCAACATACTCCTATTATGAAGTTTATACCACAACCCTCCAATTTCTCATTTACATATTCCCAACCGTCACCCCCTATTCTGAATGGTATGAATTTAACGCCAGATATCCTCACACACCCCTTAGAGAACACAGTGTTGTATACATACTAGTACCAGGCTGTGTGACTCCTGATGACCTCTATATTTCTCTGCTTGCAGAGAAATTCATAGCCCTAAAAATCTGGGGATTGGTCCTCAATAGAGATGCTAGTCTCATCATAGCTTGGATGATTTTCATACTGCACTTAAAGCAAATATTTCAAAGCTCTGAAATTTTCACAACTGACTGACGTTCATATGTTTTAATACTAATGATAGGACTAATTCTTTGTCTTTTCTCTTTAGTTGACAGTGGATTCTTGCCACAGTGGAGGTTAAGAACAGTAATTTAAACAGAGATTTAACACTGTAGGGAGCTGTGCCCAAATCCTACCTCTGTACAACATAACTCATGATTTCACACTGGTCTTATAAGGCTAAGAAATCCACAAATGAAACCACTAGCCAAGGCACACCCAGTGTAACTCGAACAGCATTCCAATCAACTGCTTCCATGAAGTGATTGAGTGATGATCGCTAAAATTTGGCAAACAACGCCCTCAACTTCCCACTAAACATGACTTTGTGCCTTTCTTTGCAGGAAGCGTTAGATGTATAAACGGAATACCACTACTGCCCCTGTCTCTCATTACCCAATTCGGACTCGTTTATGACCTCATTTGGAAACCTTGAGGAGTCTACTGCATTGTTCATGATCTTATAGAACCTTACTTCTTAAGTATTATGGCTGGATATGCAACACCTGATATTCGGGAGCTTTTCTCTTCTCTACATTGCATTGTCCAGGGTTAAATATGTCCCTCTTTGACTTGTAGATTTCTTCTTTTGTTCAGTTTATAGTGTAGATAGCCGCTTTGTTATGGAACACCTTAAACATAATCGCAACATATGGAGCAATATTTTAGATCAACTTGAATAAGTGATTTTACATTTTTGTATCTGAATCCGGACTATCTTTGCTATACTACACATTGTCCATATTGAATACTTCCTGCAGTGCTTCATGGCTTTGTATTTGTAAAAATTTTCTTTCAATAAAATTTACAGTAAAAAAAAAAAAGAAAGTTATTGAGTAAATGCCAAGAGTGTGTAAAACACTGTCAACAAAGCAAAACAGTAAAGCAAAAGGCGGCTATTTTGGAGAATATAAAATATAAACCAATCTTTTTTAACATTTCTTTGTTACTGGTCGAAACGTCGTAATATCAACATTCATATCCTCATACCCTTAACATTTGTATATTTCCTTAATTTCATGCAGTAAACGATATTGGTACCTTTTCTATGTATTTTTGGTAATATTCCTCTGCTTACTCTTTGTAAATAAATTGATCTTTTGCAATATTTCCTATTGGTGTGCCGTGGATCATATAAATTCTCAAAATAACTCAACACACAGCCATCAATGTCTAAACTGCTGGCAACAAATGTGAGTACACCCCTAAGTGACAATATTTTGTGTGGCCACCATTATTTTCCAGCACTGCCTTAACTCTCTTGGGCATGGAATTCACTAGAGCTTTACAAGTTTCAGCCACTGGAATTCTCTTCCACTCCTCCATGACAACATCACGGAGCTGGTGGATGTTAGAGACCCTCCATATGAGGATGCCCCACAGATGCTCAATAGGGTTTAGCATTTATCCTCATTTTCTTTAGCAAGGCAGTGGTCATCTTGAAGGTGTGTCTGTGGTCATTATCATGTTGGAATACAGCTCTGCGGCCTAGTTTCTGAAGGGAGGGGATCATGCTCTGCTTCAGTATGTTACAGTACATGTTGGCATTTATGGTTCCCTCAAGGAACTGTAGCTCCCCACAGCCAGCAGCCCTCATGCAGCCCCAAACCATGACACTCCCACCACCATGCCTGACTGTAGGCAAGACACACTTGTCTTTGTACTCTGCTTTGGGGTTGCTGCCACACCGTTTAAAACCCCACCTGAACCAAAAAATTTTTAAATCTTGGTTCATCGGGAACACAGGACAGGGTTCTAGAAAACCCCATGCCCTTTGTCTGCTTGTTGTCGGAAAAACTGTTTGCGGGCTTTCTTGTGGGGCCCTTTTTTTAAAGAAGAGATTTCCCTTTGGGGGAAGACAGCCATACAAACCAATGTGAGGGCAGTGTGGGGGCCACAGGGTTTCTGATTTACTGACAGGTGACCCTCCCCCCTTTTAAACCCTCGCAGAAAATGCGGGAAAGAAATATTTTTGGAAATGACTCTGAGCAATGCCCCAAAACTTCTTTGGTTGCCCAGGGAAAGTTCCGTTTGGTGGAACCTGTCTTGAAAAAACCCGCTGTTGGTTTTGGCCCCCGTGCTGCGCTCGGTTTCAGGTTTTTGGGGAAATTTTTTCTTATAGCCTAGGCCTTTCTTTTTAAAAGAGACAAATTTTTCTCAGTCCTCAGACAGTTCTTTCCCAAATTTGGGTGCCATGTTGAATTTCCCAATGCCCAGTATGAAGTCTGTGAGAGGATAAAAAAAATTTAACCCTACTCCAATTAAACCTGGGGGACCTTATAACACTAAAAAAGTGACATGACATTGTGAAGGGGAAAATTTGGAAAAAATTTGGGGTTTACAATTTGTCCTTTTTTTAACTTAGGGGTTTACTTTTTTTTGTTGCCGCAGTTTAGACTTTAAACCCCTTTAAGGGACCCACCCTTTTTTGCCCTTTTCCTGACACGCCCTTTTTTTAAAATCTGACATGTGTAAATTTTAGTGAGAATAACTTTTTGCCCACTTTTACCTATTCATTTTGATTCGAAAATTGTTTTCTCGTGAACATTGTGCTTTAAGTTAGTAAAAAAATTTTTTATCCTTTAAATCCTTGTTTGTTTGTAAAAAAATTAAAAATTTTCATAAAAATTTTGGGAAAAAATTTGCGATTTTGAAAGTTGCAAAATTTCTGGTGAAAGACAGATAATTGCCCCACCAAAAAAAATAGTTTAAAACTAGAATCTACCATAGGGCCACTATAGGTTGGCTTTCTTTTTTTTAAATGTCTTTTTTTTTTTTTTTCTTAGGGGGGCTTAGAAATTTTATTTGCAATTTCTCCATTTTAAAGAAAATTTGCAATATACTTTTTTTTTAGGGACCACTCCAGTTTTGGTGGTTTGGGGGGCCCCTTGCTTTTTTAGTTCCCCCCAAAAGTGATCCCATTGAGAAATTTGCCCCCTTAAGTTTTTTCAACACTATTTGGGAAGTTTAAAAAAACCCTTTTCAGATATTTAAACGAAATTTTAAAAAAAGTGGGGTGAAATTTCTAAAATTTAATTTTTTTTTTTTGCGGATTTTCAATATTTATCCATTATTCACTGGAATACGGAAAATGTGACTAGGAAAATGCAATTTTAAATTTATTTTTTTCCCCCAGGTTCCCGTTTTTGGGAGATATCCCACATGTGCCCTTTTAGTGCTTTAAATTTGGGGCTCACCCATAAGCCCCGAATAGGAGGAGCACCTACTAAAATCGGGGGGTCTCATTTTAAAATACAAATTTTTTTGAGGCGAAAATTTCAGGTTTGGGGAAACCCTAAGGTGAAAAAATTTAAAAAAACACCCAAAAATAGACTGCGTTTTTGGAAACTACCCCCCCTTAATGAATATACCCCGGGGTGCTTTGAGTATATAGCCCCAAAGGTGATCAAAAATTTTTTTTTTTTAAGCATAAGGCTGTGAAAAATTAAAAAAAATTTTTTTTTTTTCAATAATCTGAAAATTTTTAGCTTAAAATGTTTCATATATACAAGGAAAAACCTGGGGAAAAAGAAAAACCCCAAAAAATTTGTTAAGCAATTTCTTCCAAAATTGGCAATACCCTTCCTGTGGGTTTTTAAAATGCTGTTTGGGGCATGGGGAGGGGGGTATAAGGGTGGGAGCGCTATTTTGGGTTTTGGAACGCAGATTTTGGTGGGGGCCCCTGTCGCATTTTTTCAAAGCCCCCCAAAATAGCAGAAAAAGGCCGGGAAAACCCTTTCCCGAAGTGCCCCATTTTGGATTAAAAACCCCCTCCGGGAAAATTTATCTAGGGGTTTTTTCTGTGCTTTTGGATGCACAGGGGTTCCTTTGTTTTTTTTTTTGCCCTTGGCCAATGAATATGGGGGAAAAACGCAAATTTTGGGCATTGTTTTTTTAGTTTCAATTTTACAGCATTCGCCGGGCAGGGTAAATGAATTTTGATAACTTTACTATGGGGGTCGGTACAATTTCAATGATATTGATTTTATATAGTTTTTTTGTTTTATTATTTTACACAGTAGAAATCCCTCTATAAAAAAAATTTTTTTTTATGTTGTCCTATTTTGACGGGCCCTAAAAATTTTTTTTTTGCTGTGTTCAGAGCTTTTGTATGGGGTTGTTTTTTTTTGGGGGTGAGTTGAAGGTTTTTTTTGGTACCATTATGGGGTGCATTGATTTCTATGTTTTTTTTAAGGTTTTTTGAGGGTGTTTTTTTAACAAAAAATACACAATTTGGTTGTGTTTTTTTTTTTTTATTTTTGTTTAGCGGTCCTGTACGATATATATGACTTTGGGAGCTTTACTCAGTAGGTCAAAACCGGGTTACACCCATATCCAAATTTTTATTTTCTTTTTTTTGTTTTACTGTTTTATACAATTAAAAAAAACTTTTTTTTCAACCAGGAAAAATTTTTTTTTTGCATCCCATAGTCTGAGAGCCATAAAATTTTACATTTTTTTTGTGCTTGGAGTGTGTAGGACTTGTTTTTTTGCGAGTGAGTTGACGTTTTTATTTGTGCATTTTTGGGGGGAAAAAGGGTTTTTGAAACGTTTTAAAACCAGTTTTTGGGGGGCCAGGGTGAAGAAAATACTTTCAAAACCTAGTAGTGTTTTTTATTTTTATTTTTTAAAAGGGGTCCCCCGTTGGGAGGTTTTTCCATGATAAATTAGCTTTACTCTTTGGGTTTGCTACGATTATGGCGTTTTCCCCATTTATATAGTTTTTTTTTTTGTTGAAGGCCCCTTTAAAAAAAAAAGAAAAGTGTTTTTTGTGTGTAAAAAAATATGTATGCCGCTATCTTCTGAGGGGCTATACAAATTTTTTTTTTTTCCAATACAGGCCCGAAAAAGGATTTTTTTTTTGCAGGATGAACTGACATTTTAATTGGTTTAAAATTTGGCTTTTTTAGGGTTTTTGATCGCTTTTTATTCCAAATTTTTTGTGCTGCGGGATGAAAAAATAATCTTAATTCTTTTGATTTTTTTTTTTTTTTTTACCCGGGGTTAACCCTACAGGTTAAATTTTCCCTTTGGGAAAATTTATAGGGCAGGTTGTTACGCACGCGGCGATACCAAATATGGGTTCTTTATTTTTTTTTGATCTTTTTTGGGGGCCCCAAATTTCCGTTTGTAAAAGGGGGAAAAGGGGGGTTTTTAAACGTATTTTTATTTTATTTTTCGTGTTTGTGTTTTACTTGTTTTTGACTTTTTTTGTACTTTTTTTCACTTTTTCACATTTTTATTTTTTACTTTTCACCCATAGGGGATTTTGAATGAGAGATCTTTTAGATCTCTCATTCAATAGGAATCAGTGCATAGCTTGTTGCTTATGACTGGTTCCTATGACACCTGTCAGTCACAATGCCGGGTCATGCCCACAGGGCACGGCCGGGCATCGTGACGTCACAGACAACCCGGAAGGCAATCTCTGCCTTCCGTGCTGTCTCTCAGAGGGCAGGAGCTGCACGGATCCCCCGATCCGTGCGCTGCTGCCGCCGACAGAGATGCAGGAGGAGCGATCTCCTCCTGCGTCTCTCTTAGTTATTGCGACGCGATCGTCGCGATAATTAAGGGGTTAACCGCCCCCCCCCCCCAGCGATTCCGGGGTCGGGGCCGACGCTGCGGGATGTCAGCTGTAATATACAGCTGACACCCGCGCCGATCGCGCTAACTCTGCTTTAGAGTTCGCGCGATCCTCAGGACGTATCCATACGTCCAGGTGCGTTGAACCCCAAAACACTGGACGTATGGATACGTCTAAGGTCGTTAAGGGGTTAATATCTGCGTGTTGGGTTATTTTGAGGACACATCAAATTTTTACTAGTATACAAGCTGTAAACTCACTACTTCAAATTGTATCAAAGTGCTATATCTTCAGTATTGTCCCATGAAAAGATATAATACAATATTTAGAAAAATGTGAGGGGTGTACTCACTTTTGTGAGATACTGTAGGTATGAGAAAGGTATCTGCTGCCACCGTTAAAGTGAATACTGTTTTAAGAGGTTTCAGCTCAACACTATGGGCAACATGTCTGAACCTGTTTAGGTCTAAAACTCAATTTTTTGCCCATAGCTTACTATGGGCAAAACAGTGAGTTTTAGACCTAAACAGTTTCATACATGTGGCCCTATATCTTGAAGTAGGCAGCACTTGTACAGGACACAGGAGAATCCAAAGCTTAGTTAGCTATGAATAAGAATCAATATAGATATGAAAAGCGTAATCTGTCTATTGTACTGTTATGTCGCTGCACATTGTTTTTCCATGGATACATATCACTAAGCTTTGGATTTTATTTATGATGCGGTAATAGTCAAATTTTCGCAGTGCTGGAGATCCTTTTCAAAGTTTTGTAAATCCACTCCATTAAAGGGAAGCGGTCACCACACCCTACTTCATTGCAATAAACTTTGGATTGTTATGGAATACTCTGGTGTTTCAGACACAGAATGAAGTAGAGCCAGGTACAGGGAGAAGTGCACTGGCACAAGGAGAGGAGTCCGCTCTGCTTAGTTAACAGGTTTCTCCATGTCTGTACATAGGGAAAGAGGTGTCAGCCAGGCAGTAACTTCTTCCTGTGTCTGTTCCCATCTCGCTGTTCTTTCTATAATACAGTAAAACACAGTTTACTGCAGTGAGGCATGGTTCAAGAGCATGAAACAACAGACAGGTTATTTTTAAAAAGTCTTTTCCTCCCGATATTAGATAGATTGATAGATAGATAGATATATAGATAGATAGATAGATATTGTTTCTCACATGTCACGTTCAGCAGGGTCCCAGCACCATAGTTAGATATTCCTCCACCATGTAAAACTTTGACTTCACAGTAATAAGTGGCGGTGTCTGTGAGTTCCACGTTGTGTATGGTGATATGGGCTAATCTAGATTCCACAAATGCTTCTGTATCCAATTTGGAGATCCGGCCCATAAAATCTGCACTTTTAGATACCTCCAGCCCTTGCTTCACTAGATGCCAGTACCACTCATAGGATGTAATAATCACATTTTCTATGCCAGAAACATTGTAGGTACACGGTAAGGTCACATCACTGCCTGCGGTGGCATATACCACAGGGATCTGAAAGACCTGGATCTCCTGGGAGAGGAATCCTAAAATACAGAGTGTGCAAACAGGGTGATATGAGATAGATAGATAGATAGATAGATAGATAGATAGATAGATAGATAGATAGATAGATATGTTTTCTCACTCTCACCTGATAAATTAGCTCCCAGTACAAAAATGATAACTACTGCTCTCATCATGTTCATAACTGCAACTCCCTCCGTATCACCTTCTGTCCTGTATCTATATAAAATGTATTACAGGTTGCAGCAGTGAGTGTTCTCTTGTAGAGCGTGTGGTCAGATTATGAGACCTGGGGAGTGATGTGGTTTGGAAAGTTCTTCAAAACTTCAAATCAGTCAACTACAATATTCTATGCTTCTCCCTCCCCCCAGATAGGTAGTTAGATTATACTCTGCAGCCAAATTCTAATTTATACACCACACAATACCCCCATCTTGAACATAATACAATGCCCCCAATTTCTCATTCACACCTCTCAACATGCTCCTATTCTGAATGTTATACACTAACCTCCAATTTCTCATTGACATATTCCAACCATACTCCTATTCTGAATGGTATGAATTAACGCCAGATTCTCACACCCCCCTGTAGTGTTGTATAAATGCAATACCAGGCTGGTGATTCTAATGACCTTATTTTCTGCTGCAGAGAGAACTCATAGTCCTAAAAATCTGGGGTTGGTCCTCATGAGAGCTAGTCTCATCATAGATACCTTCAAAGCCCTTGAAGTTTTTCAAACTGACTGACGTTCATTTGTTAATCTAATGATGGACTATCCTTTGTCTTTTCTCTTAGTTCAGTGGTTCTTGCCACAGTGGAGGTAAGAATAGGACTTTAACACAGTTTAACACTGTATGGAGCTGTGCCCAAATCCTACCTCTGTACTACACAACTCATGTCAAAACACTGTCAAGAAAGCAAAGCAGTAAAGCAAAAGGCAGCTATTTTGAAGAATATAAAATATAAAACATACTTTGGTTTAACATTTCTTTGTTTACTATTTAATTCCTTCATGGGTTTTCAATGGTTTTTACTCTACCAGAATCATAAAGAAAAAAAACATGGAATGAAAGGGCATGTTCAAACTTTTGACTGGTTTTGTATATCTATTAGATGTACAATATATCCTATAGATAGGATATAGGAATTTCTTAAGGTAGGGTTTTACTGCTGCCCCTCTCCTACCTCTTCCAGCTCTAAAATTCATTTACTCCCTGCCTGTCCAAGGTTATAATATGGGTGCCTGGGGCCCATGAGTGCCACATGTTGTAATCCATAAGTCAGGCTAAAGAGGGAGAATAGAGCCACCTACCCTTCCAAACTCCCCATCCCCTTGAGTTCCACTACTGCAGACATGTCAGGATTCTGCTGGGACCTTTCCATCTTTTACATATAAGTTATATACAGCTACCTAAGGAGTGGTACTTATATACAGCGACCTAAGGAGGGACACTTATATACAGCTACCTAATTAGGGCACTTATATACAGCTACCTAAGGAGGGACACTTATATACAGCTACCTAAGGAGGGACATTTATATACAGCTACCTAAAGAGGGACACATATACAGCTACCTAAGGAGGGACACTTATATACAGCTACATATGGAGGAGCACTTATATACAGCTACCTATGATGGGGACTTATAAAGCTACCTAAGGAGGGGCATTTGTATATAGTTACTTAAGGAGGGGCGCTTATATACAGCTACCTAAGGAGGGGTGCTTATATATCTACCTAAGATGGGGCATTTCTATCCAGCTACCTGAAGATATGACACTGATACAATGTACAGTAGTCAGTGTACAGCTTGTATAACAGTGTAAATTTGGTGTGCCCTCAAAATAACTCGTATATAGAATAAAGGTCAAGCATGCCAAATGTAGGAAGAGGGTGTTAATGTGGAAAAGGTCTGGC
This sequence comes from Phyllomedusa bahiana, assembly GCA_025379985.1. NCBI lineage: Eukaryota > Metazoa > Chordata > Amphibia > Anura > Hylidae > Phyllomedusa > Phyllomedusa bahiana. Next base: position 58,014 of record JAODAL010011028.1, on the reverse strand, counting down.
AGACCCGTAATACAGAGTTTATATAATCCACGGCACACCAATAGGAAATTTTACAAAAGATCAACTTATTTACAAAGGTTAAGCAGAGGAATATAAAAAAAAATACATAGAAAAGGTAGCAATATCATTTACTGCATGATATTAAGGAAACATACAAATGTTAAGGGTATGAGGATATAGATTTCAATATTACGATCCTTCGGCCCTAGACCTTTATCAAGTGACATCTGTGGTAGAATGTCAAAACAATTCTGTAATAGCTATAGGCTATATAGGTCCAGGCTCTGTAGGGAATAGCTAAATACCAGTATGGTCCATAGGATGGCAGGAGATTAGTAGTTTAGTAGCCAGGAACGTGAGAATGACCAGAGCACCGTCCGGTAAGGGGTAGAGCCTTCGCCTCTCTACCCCTCACCAAACGTGCGCTGCTCACACCCTACTTCATTACAGTAAACCTTGTTTTGCTCTGGAATACTCTGGTGTTTCAGACACAGAGTGAGGTTGAGCCAGGTACAGGAAGAGGTTATTTTTTTAAAAAGTCTTTCCATTTTTTCTTTTCCTCCAGACATTAGATAGATAGATAGATAGATAGATAGATAGATAGATAGATAGATAGATAGATATTGTTTCTCACATGTCACGTTCAGCAGGGTCCCAGCACCATAGTTAGATATTCCTCCACCATGTAAAACTTTGACTTCACAGTAATAAGTGCCGGTGTCTGTGAGTTCCACGTTGTGTATGGTGATATGAGCTAATCTAGATTCCACAAATGCTTCTGTATCCACTTTGGAGATCCGGCCCATAAAATTTGTACTTCTAGATATCTCCAGCCCTTGCTTCACTAGATGTCTGTACCACTCATAGGATGCAATAGTCCCTTTTTGTATGCCAGAAACATTGTAGGTACACGGTAAGGTCACATCACTGCCTGCGGTGGCATATATCACAGGGATCTGAAAGACCTGGATCTCCTGGGAGAGGAATCCTAAAATACAGAGTGTGCAAACAGGGTGATATGAGATCGATAGATAGATAGATAGATAGATAGATAGATAGATAGATATGTTTTCTTACTCTCACCTGATAAATTAGCTCCCAGTACAAAAATGATAACTACTGCTCTCATCATGTTCATAACTGCAACTCCCTCCGTATCACCTTCTGTCTTGTATCTATATAAAATGTATTACAGGTTGCAGCGATGAGTGTTCTCTTGTAGAGCGTGTGGTCAGATTATGGGGGCTGGGGAGTGATGTGAGGTAGAAAGTTCTTCAAAACTTCAGATCAGCCAACTACAATATTCTATGCCTCTCCCTCCCCCCAGATAGGTAGTTAGATTATACTCTGCAGTCAAATTCTAATTTATACACCACACAATACCCCCATCCTGAATATAATACAATGTCCCTGATTTCTCATTCACACCTCTCAACATGCTTCTATTATGAATGTTATACACTAACCTCCAATTTCTCATTTACATATTCCAACCATACCCCTATTCTGAATGGTATGAATTAACGCCAGATTCTCACACACCCCTTAGAGAATCGAGTGTTGTATAAATACAGTACCAGGCTGGTGATCCTGATGACCTTATTTTCTGCTGCACAGAGAACTCATAGCCCTACAAATTTGGGGTTGGTCCTCATGAGAGCTAGTCTCATCATAGCGTTGGATGATTTTCATGACTGCACTTAAAGATACTTTCAAAGCTCTTGAAATTTTTCAAACTGACTGACGTTCATGTGTTAATCTAATGATGGACTATTCTTTGTCTTTGCTCTTAGTTGAGTGGTTCTTGCCACAGTGGAGGTTAGAATAGGGCTTTAATACAGTTTAACACTGTATGAAGCTGTGCCCAAATCCTACCTCTGTACTACACAACTCATGGTCTCACACACGCCTTATGAAGGCAAGAAATTCCACAAATGAACCCAAGACAAGGCAAACCAGGTAACTGAACATATTCCAAGCGACTACTTCGTGAAAGTGATTGAGTAAATGCCAAGAGTGTGCAAAACACTGTCAACAAAGCAAAGCAGTAAAGCAAAAGGCAGCTATTTTGAAGAATATAAAATATAAAACATACTTTGGTTTAACATTTCTTTGTTTATTACTTAATTCCTTCATAAAGGACGTTCACATGGCTTATTTTGGGCACGGATTGCAGCCGTATTGCGCGCCGTACTGCGATGCAATACGGCTGGAATCCGTCCCAGCCATAACGGTAATCCACAGTTCTCATAGAGAACTATGGATTCCGCCTCTCCTCCCGCTCGGCGAATCCATCGGGCGGGGAGAAAGTGACATGCACATTATCCCGGCGGGATACGCGCTGTGGATAATGCATGTCTATGGGGCCGGCGGGCAGCGCACACGCCCCGCCCCATCCCGCCCCTTATTCAAGACGTAATTGCGGGTGAAATACGTCCCGCAATTACGGCTTGAATAAGCCGTGTGAATCGGCCCATAGTTTTCATGTTTTCTCTATGAATCTAAAGAAAAAACGTTTGACTGGTATTTTATATCTATTAGATAGGATATAGGATTTTCTTAAAGTAGTGTTTTACTGCTGCCCCTGTCCTACCCCTTCCAGCTCCTTTAAAATTAATTTACTCCCTGCCTGTCCAAGGTTACAGAATGGGTGCCTGGGGGCCCATGAGTACCACATGTCGTAATCCAAAAATCAGGCTAAAGAGGGAGAATAGAGCCACCTACCCTTCCAAACTCCCCATCGCCTTGAGTTCCACTGCTGCAGACATGGCGGAATTCTGCTGAGACCTTTCCATCTTTTACATCAGGCGGCAAGTTCTCTCTTCTGTTAATAGTAAAGCTTCAATTCTATGACACATGAGATGTGTCCAAACGGTTTTACAAAAAGAAAAGGCTATAAATCTATCAAAAAGCAAGCAAGGCAAAATCTCAAATACAATATACCTACAAAATGTTTGAAACACTTACCAGCTGCATAAATTATCATACAATATATAGATCTTTACTAGACATATTTAATTAAAATATATGATAAAAATAAGGTTTAGGACAGAACAATCGAAATTGGGGAATAAGTACAGAGTTACCTTAAAAGGGGGAAAATAACTACAAGATATGCCAAATTACATAAAAAGTGGCCAAACTATTTGATGATCTTTTCTGTCTTGAAAAAAGGGTTTTGCCTGGCATTTGTACATTCATTTGACGAGCAAAAAAAATATTTTTTTTCAATTCACATTATATGAATTCACATTTTTTGATTGGTCTGTACAATAACTTATTTTAATCATGTATTTTAATTAGTTATGTCTAATAAATTTATTTAAACATATTTTATGATAATTTATGCAGCTGATTTGTGTGTTTTCAAACACTTTGTAGGTATCTGTGTCCAAACACGGTATATTAGTCCATTAGGGCATGTCCCCACAGCACCGGTTTGCGGACGGTTTTTCAGACGGTTTGCGGTTTTGCAGAACGTCTGAAAAAATGGCCGCAAACGAGCTCAATGGAATATCCGTGCAGCAGTCCCCACTGCACAGGTATTCCGCCTGGCGGTTTCAAAAACATTCAACAGCCCGAAAAACATTCAACATGCACATTCTTCCGTCCGGTTTTCGCTCATTGTGGAGAAAAGCCGTCCCTCCCGCGGCCATGGGGACGGCACTAATAAACCGACCAGTATTTGTCCTCTGCCGTGGGGACATGCCCTTAGTGATGATCGGACACTGTCAGTATGTAGAGATACAACTCTTATTAAGGGGAATGGTAACTCCCAGTTGTCAATACTAGCAATGAAACCTGGTATTGACTATATACATGGTGTGACAGGGTGGCCATATGGCAGTACAGATTACAAGTTTTGGGAACAGCCCAGGGCTTTTGGTCTACGTAATCCACCACTTGATCATGTAGTTAAAGACTACATGAACTTAATGCCTTTAATGAATTTGACTTTCACATTCTGCTGCATTTAGACAGCAAGAATGAGCCAAGTGCAGTAGAGCAGTTGGTGAATTGATTACCAGGACAGGGTCGAAAGCTGAAATCAAATTAATAGGAAAAGTTGAAAGCTGCAGAAAAGGTTTTTGGACTGCTAGACATATAGCTGTATGTTTTACGTAGGCAATTAGATAAATATTTACATCGGATAGGTGAGCACTTGACATTTGAGTTATAACAAAAAAGCTATGGGCCTGTCCCATAATATCTCTGGTGTCCTCTACTAGCTACCTGTCCTGTAGTTAAACATCCATCTCCATGCCACCTTATAGAACTGCATTTTTTTTTTTCATATTCAAAAACTTTTATTTAGAAAGTATAAACATGTTCAAACATCTCACATGGCAGTCGAGACAGAAATTGTAAATAGGATAGTCCGTCAAAGCATCAAAGGTAACCAATCATCAATAGGGTGTTTAATACAGAAGCCGTGGGATTTTAACATTTCCAGAGGAAAATGTATGTAGCATAACACATCAGGACATGACAGGTAACCAAGTAACAATAGATTGTTTAGTACAAGAGTCGTAGGTTTTAAATATTCAAGACGCGAGTTATATATAATATGGTATATTAAAGCATCACAGGTAGCCAGTCACCAGTAGGTTGATTAGTATATAAGCCATAGGTTTTAACAAGGGACAGCTTCCTCATGAGTCGAGTACAAGGCAGTATGGTTTCCCTTTATTTATACCAGATAAAGGATTAGTAACAATGGAGAATCCTCACGGTAGGGAGAAAGGAAAAGAAGAGGAAAAGGGAAACCTCATCCTCAGGTCAGGCGGCTAGGTCTCGAGAAGGAGTGGGAGGGTTCTCCCCCAGTGAGGAATGTCCATTTCGCATAGCTATAACAGAGAGACATTGGCTTAACCAAACTAAAGGGGCACAAACCAATATCTGTGCTATTGTGAGGAGCTTGAGTCGCATGAAGCTAAACAACATTAACCCAAAGTAAGAAGGAAAAAAAAGGAATTCTCAGTCGGCTCAGGGGCAGTAGCGTACAAGAGGCTTAGCTCTGTATCATTATCATATGGTAAGTCATGCATCCGGGATCATTTGCAGGTACGGTAAAGATCAGAGTCGCAAAACGTAAGCCAGTCCTCCCATATGTGGAGGTACCTACTGTACTGTGTGGGCAAATCCGTCCTGAACTCCTCCAATCTCTGCAGCACATGTATTTCCTTAATCCAATCTATAATGGAGGGGCAAACTGTGGAGAGCCACAATCGAGGAATAATCGTTTTTGCTGCAAGAATCAAAAAAGCAAGAAGGTGGGTCCTCAGGGATTTTGTAGGCAAGGGAATGTTGAAAAAAAGAATGGTGGAGGGGTCATTTTGTAGTTTTATCCCAGTGATCTTATAGGTAATTTCAATCACCTTAAGCCAAAAGGGTTGCAGTACCGAGCAGCCCCACCGGATATGAGTCATGGTGCCTTTTTCGGTCTTGCATCTCCAACAGGCATCAGGAGAGCTTGGGCAAATAGTGTGCAAAAGAGTGGGGACCCAGTACCACCTTGTGAGTATCTTATAATTCAGCTCATGTGACCTGGAGGAGATCGATGATTTATGTGTCAGATGGAATGCCCTCTCCCAGTCCTCATCCGAGAGGTCCAGTTTCAGCTCTCTCTCCCAGCTCCTTTGAAAGGGTAGCTTCTCAGTGGACTGAGCCGAGTAGAAGGGCATATAAACTCGAGAGAGGGCGCCCCACCGACAACTTGCCCAGGCACCATTGCTCAAAGATGGTAAGCGGTCGCTGGAGGTATAGAACTGCATTTTTAATATGCTATCTGTCTTACTCAACATGAATCCCATATAACTTTTAACCAGGTTCTATTTTCAGTAACTTAGGCTGTCTTATAGCATCTCATGTGCCACCAGATGTTTATAGTTGTCAACCTGCTCAGGCAATGAGTGTGCAATACTGGGTAGCAGTAACCCCCCTTATAAATTCTATCCATAGGTTACAGGTGACTAATCAAGTTTGATGACTGCTCCCTGTCTTGCTGCTGTCAGTTCTAGAGCAGTGGTGTTAGTAGGACAGAAAGCAGGATTAAGTTGGCAATCAACAAAGCTTAAGTTGGATAAAGTAGTAGTAAAAAGGCAGTAAAACAGTAAAAAGGTAGAATGCAAATAAATATGTATCTATAGGACAGGTAGTTGGCAGAAGTCAAAAAAGACATTACTGAGAGTCATTATTGAATTATATAAACTCTGTGACTAAGTAAAAAAGGATGATTACTGGTGTTAGGAAGCGTTTAATGTGACTATGTAAAAATAGGGTTTGTTCTAGTTATTTTGTCCAGCCACTGTACAAGGAGGTAAGTTATAGATTGGACTGGGTTGAGTCATTGGATATCATATATCTTGATTTTACAAAGCATTTTAATACTTTGCTACATAAAAGGTTGCAAAACTATGTTACTGTGTTCCTATATACCCTACTCTTAGCTGTCTTCTTTCCATACTACTATCCTGCTTTATTTTCTCTACTATGAAATAAACTGGTGAGTCTTGATTGATGGGACTACTTTACGGTTGGCCTGGGCAGCAGCATTAACTTTCCTGGCTTGTTCCTCAATCTCTTTCTTGGCACCTGTGATTGGATAGTAGCCACATGTCAGGGCTAGTCCTAAAACCAATTCAAAATATAGAGCCGGTAGATAATCATATAGCAAACGTATGCCCAACCACTTTTACCCTGCACTAGGGGATCTGCAGCCCAACACTTTCACTTCATTTTGAATAAATGCTGGGTAAAAATATGTAACAAATTGTATTTATTGCACATCACAGAAACAAACTTTCAAATTGTAGAAAAATGTTACTTGCGCTTGCTGCACATAGATGAGTGGTATGCAGTCCAAATGAGATAAAACTCCTTCATATGCATCCGCATTAGCTTCGGCTTCTTGTTAGAGCACACGTGTGGACAGACAGGCAATAAGCGCGAACACGCGACGTTTCAAGGGACTCCTCCCCCTTTTCTCAAAGTCCTAAAACCCCCTTTCTCAGTTGGCTCCCATTACACCTTTTCCTGACAGTAGTCTGGAGTCACCCTTAAAGGGGTTGTCTCACTACAAGGATTGCTTATTATGTTAAAGATCTTACAAAAACAAATCACTTTGCAATATGTGTCCATTAACAGTATCCTACCTATTGCGAGATATCTCCTCTTGTATGGGCTGCATCAGCTACTCAGGTTTTTATAGCTACAGACCTGTTCACTCTCTCATGATAGGCTGCCAGCACTGGTTGCTATAGCTACAGTTCTGGCTTCTAATGCAGCCTAGTAGAAGCCAGTAAACATGCCCCTGAATTCAAAATGAAACCAAGAAAACAAGAGGTAAGATGAATCAATGTAGTGAGACAACCCTTTTAATTGGACTACTTTTTACCAAAAATGTACACCTTATGCACTAGACACAAAAGCATGGTTCGGCATATAAAGAATGTATGTTTAGTAAAAAGGCAAACATAGTTCCATTTGGACTACTTTTGCCCTTTAGTTTTCTATGGACCCATCACAGCCCTACTGTAGTATCTGTGTTTTATGGTATTGGGAAGGATACCACCAACTGGGGCAATAAACTTGATGGGAGTAGGGACTAAACAATGAGCAGTAATCCCTGCAGTGTGTCATTATCCTCTATAGATCCTCCACTCCCTCTATGCATTAACCCCTGCATCACCACCTACACCTGTACAGCCACTGTGCATTGTTCCACTGCATTAATCCCTGCATTACCTATATACAGCCTTGTATTATACATTTTTGGTTTTTTTTGTACACATAATGGGCCACATGTATGAAAACTGTCTTGGTCTAAGACGTTACTTGCTGCCCATAGCAACCAACCAGAGTTCCCCTTATATTTCATCAAGTGCTCTGAAAGAATGAAAGGGGCTCTCTGATTGCTTGATATGGGCAAACAAGAAAGTCTTAGACCAAGACAGTTTTCATACATGTCCCCCAATGTGTTTCTCTCTTAACAGTCTTGCATCTATATAGTTTGTCTACATCCTATACCTGTTGTGTTAATGGTTGTCCCAAATAAGGTTCTGCAATATTAAAGCGGCATTAATGCAAAGTTTTTTCTCTAAAAACCCCAATAGTGCCTTTTCCATACTGAAGCATACAGTGTGCTCAAGCAGCAGTTTTCTTGCATACCTCAGCAATTCACTGCGCCCTGAAATACCCATGAAAAATGACCATGTCCAAAAATTAATGTTCAGCAAGTGGTGCAGAATGCTCATGAGATCCTTTGACAAATGCTGTGATAGATGTATGTAATTTCAAAAACTTGGTCATTTCTTAATGCTGTAAGGAATGTACGACCAAAGGGGTAGGTAGGGGAGACAAGATAGTGTGCCCTAGCACTAAACCAACCCAGCTGTCCATACCTACTTAAGTGATCGGTGACAACTGGGCGGCGTTCCCTGCTTATCCACACAGAGACAAAACAATACAAATAAGAAGAATAGTCACCAGAAAAGGGTCACAACTGAGCAGGCAAATGAGGTACCAAAACAGCAAAAAAGCCGAGTGTCAGAAAAATAAGCCAGGGGTCAGAAAATCAGAAATAGCAATACAGTGAAACACCAGCTAAATCCAACCAAGACTGATAGCAAGCACAGGTATGACTGCTAATGTTGTTCTTATGGGATGAGGCGGGGCATCCAAAAGTTTGCTATGGAGCTCTGGCTTTTGTTATGCCCCTGGTAAAACACTTGACAAGGCACATTAGTCTCTCCCTATGTATTTTCGACAGTAATTAAAGAGACCTTGCATGCTGTGCTCATAGGAATTTGCAGTAACAGTGACCAACTATTTCTACTGCTGCTATAACAGAGATATTCCAAAATTGCATTTATTATTTACAATGCATGGAAGCCAATATTCATCTCATTACCCATTTTCCATTTAATGAGATGCTCTTCATTTTGTGGTATGACCAGTATGCATGACCATCCGGAATGTGGCTTGTCTTTCATGTTGCTGTAGCCATTGTTGAAATGCTCCATCCACCATTTCACTCTGCTAAAATCCCCTTTTTGGTCTTTGTAAATGTTCAGCAAGTGTTAACCTCTTAACGCCCAGGCCTATTTTTATTCACATTCGCTTTTCCCTCCTCGCCTTCCCAGAGCCATAACTTTTTTATTTTTCAATCTACATAGACAAATGAGGGCTTTTATTGTGTGGGACAAGATGTACTTTCTAATTACTGGGCATTCAATTCATTCAAACCATATAATGTACTGGGCCATGTTTGTGGGAGTTTTGTTTTTATGGTGTTCAGTCTTTGGCAAAAAATGATGTGTTATCTGTATTCTACAGGTTGATTCGAATCTGGCAATGTCAAAAGAGCGCTACCAATTTGGGGTTTATATGAGTTTTCGATTGCTTTTTATTCCATTTTATGTGCTGCAGGATGGACAAAAATCGCAATTCTGTGCTTTTTGCTTATGGCGTTCATTGTGCGGGTTAATTAATATGACAGATTTATAGGGTAGGTCATGTACTTTTATTCTACAGGTTGATACGAATACAGCAATACCAAACATATACAGTTTCCGTTAAGTTTTAGTACTGTAAAAAAATTCTAAACATTTTCTATCTTTGAAATTTGCACGACAGAAATGCACAACAGCATCATTTTCTGTGACCAATAACTTTTTTGTACTAATACCTACAGACTTGAGTGACGGTGCATTTATTTGCGCGCTGAAGTGTTCTTTTTATTGCTAGCAGTTTGGAATATATGGGATTTTTTGATTAAATTGATTCCAATTTTTTGGGGACGTGAAGTGACCAAAAAATGCAATTTTGGTGTTTGGAATTTTTTTCTTCTGCGGTATTCAGCGTACAGGATAAATGATGTTATAATTTTAATAGATTGGACTTTTTTGGACACAGCGATACTAAATATGTGTATCTTTTTTATTATTCATTTTTTTATTTGTAAAATGGCAAAAGGGGGGTGATTTGAACTTTTAATATTTTTTTTATTTTCTTTACACTTTAAAACTTTTTTTTTAACTTTAACTTTGAGTCTCCCTAGGGTGCTTCACCACTAGGGGTACAATCATTTATACAGCCTAATGCATTGTAATACAATGCATTAGGGTGTACAAAGCTGGCAGTTCTACTATTTCCTGCCTGAGGCAGAAAGTAGTAAAACAGAAAACATGGCGGCGGTAGAAGACTTCACAAGGCTTCCAGCTAGTATGTTAAGCAATCGGAACCCTGCGATTTTGCCGCAGGGGTCCCGTTCGAAGTGAGGAATGGTGCACGGTACCGTTTCTCATTGATATAGATACTGCGGCCATCTTTGCCATAGCGTCTAAGGGATTAAACACCGCAGGATGGTGCCGGCACCATCCAGGCTAACACCTGCCGGTTTAATTTACTTTTGCCTACATGTTTAAAGCTATTAACTAATTTGAAAGATGTATAGAAAGTGAGTAAAGAAAGCTAACTCTTTACAGTTGCATCCATGTCTCATGTACAGTGAGTATTGATTGTGACAGTAAATGATCAGTTTCATGCCAACTATGTTACTGTTTTAGCAAAAAGCTCAATAGAATTTATTGCAGATACTGTTTTAGAATTATTTTTACAACACGGAAATGAATCTGCTACTTCTAAAAATGACTCTTTAATCATTTCACTGTCATCATAAAGTGTTTTTCCTCTTTGCTATTAGCTAAAACACACAATAAGAAACAAGATTTGCTGCTGTGTTTTTCTTTATTCTTCGCTGACAATTGAAATTTAAACTGCCAAAAGCTTTGCCTCCTTAAAGTGGTTGTCTTACTATAGACATTGATGGTAGATCAATGTCTGATAGGTGTGGGTCCCATCTCTATGACCTACACCTATCTCTAGAACGAGTCCCCCGAAATCCCTCAGCTATATTTGGAACTCCCATTGATTTCAATGGGAGAGTCCAGACCACCCCACTTTTCTAAACGGTGGCTCGGAGGTTTCGGGGCTCGTTCTTGAGATACGTGCAGGTCCCAGAGGACCTATCGATATGACATTAATTTCTACAGTAAGACAATACCTTTAAGTCAGACTTACAGTAGGTGTAAAATCAAAATGAACTTAAGAATACATTTTTTAAAGCATCTTCCAATATTCCCTTTCTTTGTAGTAAACAATCTGCTTTACTGTTCACTTTAATGACAAACTAATCATGTTGACATTTATTATAAAAAATAGTTTGTTACTTAGCAAAAAAACATTTTATCATTTAGCAGCCTCTTAGTAATATAGTGAAACTAGAAAACCACAAACTGTACTGAGAGCAATAAACTTTTTTTATTGCAGAACCAGTGTAGGTAGATAAACACGAAGCAAAACTCTTTCTATTGAAATGTGTTAACAAAAAGGAAATGTTTTTTTTTTTTTTAGCCCTCTGTGTTTATTTTAGGCCTTTTATTTTAGGTTCAAAGAATGGTAACTTTTATTTTTCCATCAACATAACCACATGATGACTTTTTTTTTTAGAAAAGTTTGATTTTTTAATGGCACCATTTTGGGGTACCTAAAACTCATTATTTAAAGGGGTTGTCTCACTACAATAATTGCTTTTTATATTAAATATATTGTAAAAACAAGTCACTTTGCAATATATGTCCATTAACAGTGTCCTACCTATTCCTAGGTATCCCCTCTTGTATGGGCTGCATCAGCTCCTCAGGTTGCTATAGTTACAGACCTGTTAGATCTCTCCTGATAGGCTGCCAGCACTGGTTGCTATAGCTACAGACATGACTTCTACTGCAGCCTAGTAGAAGACAGTAAACACGTCCCTGCATTCAAAGTGAAACCAAGAAATCAGGACTGAGGTGAGATGAATCAATGTAGTGAGACAACCCCTTTAACTTTTTTAAACTATTTCTGGAAGAAAATGTTAAAAAAAACAAACAAACAGTAATTCCACTACTGATTTTTATTTTTGTTTTTTAAGATTACTATATTTTTTTATGCATTCAAAATATCATGATGGCTGTATTACAGCAATACCAAGTGTATATAATTTTTAAGTATATAAAAAAACAATTAAGGTACTTGTCACCACACTTTAAGACCCATGACAATTTTTATTTTTGCAATGACAGAGCTCCATGAAGACTAAAATCATGTTTTGGGAAAGCAGAACTTTAGCGTACACTAGCAGCGATCGCACAGATGTAAAGAGAAGCCTGAAGGGAGACTTCCAGCAGCCTCAGTGTCAGAATGGCGGAGATTGCCAAGAGGAGCATGTATTTTTCTATTTTATTAGCAGCAAGTATCTTAAATTTGTTAAAAAAAGACCTGGAGAACCACTTTAAAGTGTCTCATCTAAGTAAAGCCATTGCATGTTTTGCATGCAAAAGACTATGGGCGACATGTATGAAGGTTGGCACTGACAGGCCAGTTCTAAATCGCTTTAAAGCAGTGTAGAATGCGCAGAGAATGTATGAATCTGTTCTACTGCAGGTCATACATACAGGCGCGGTCTAGTGCCCATACGACAAGTCTGGCTCAGGCAGCACCTTTAACCCGGTCTGGCTGTTCTAAAAATTTTTTCGTCAAAGAATCATAAATATGTCTAATTCTATCAATGTGGTGGTACATGCTACCAGAATGCCCCGAATCTTTGGCGCTTTAAAAAGCGTTGCGCTTATCGTGCCAAAGTTTACAATGTGACTGTTTATACATCTATAGAATAAGTCTACTAAAGCTTTTTGACAGCAGAAATCTGGCAAAGTCCTGTTCTTGCATGTCGCCATATGTTTGTGCTAATTTTTTGTTGCAACATCTCTTCAGCAAGTCAATTACCACTAAGTCACCTATAACACCAAAACCAGCCCATAGATATTCCTCCAGCACAAAGAGGAGTTATTATCATCACACCCATTTGACCTGGCCTCATCCGTACAGGTACACCTGATTCTGTCATCAGTCCTCTACCTACTACTATTAATCATTGGATAATATTCAGTCTGACAATTTCCTGTTGATTCTTGGATACACTTGGATTTTCTGCTTATACTTTTTTTTCCGATGTATTTATATGACGTATTGATTCAGCTACCTCTATATATCATTATTTGTGTCCAACATATGAGCTTTGAGTATAGAGAAGGCTCAATGCTTATAGTCTGGGCGTAGTAGTTAGTTCATGGAAAGCTCTAGATTTATGGGTGCTTTCATGTCTACAATTTGTCTTTTGCTTGCAGAAGCCATTGGCTGTTCAGTGGCCAATCATTGTAGGGCACTAAATGGAGTGAAGTAAGTAGACATAAACTAAGTCTGTATTTCTAGACGTGGATCAGCTGTGAAATCTTACAGCCATTTACAGTTATCTAACAGTAATGCATAATCTCATGAACCCCTCCCACCCCACCCCCCACCCTCATGCGTTCCAGACTGGCACCGGTTGCTGTGATATAAAAATCATTGTTCATCCCTGTTGTGAGGAGATAGTCAGAGTCTTTTAGGGTCTTGAGTTTTACCAGATTTATATAGCACACACCAGATGATCACCATTCACTCCTATTCCCACCTGAAATCTACCAACAAGTCATGAACATGCTTAGCAGAGCGCAGTGTAATGGTGAACATGAATGGTTATCAGCAGATCACCACTCTGCTGTGTGCATCCATTAATCAGAAGTTTGGAAATTTCCTCAAATAAACATGACCTGGAATATGACACTCACTCGTCATATACTTCACAATTTCTGTTCTGCTGCTATCACCACCCAGGAGTCTGCAGCACCAGATGTGCTTCCTGTACAGAGGGGTGATTCAGAGACTTCAATGCATGAACATGACACACAATATGATGAGACCAGTGCAGGTGGTGCTTGTCCTGGGAGCTCTGGAAGGTGAGCATTGGGTCCAGCTTGCTGCTTTCTTCATGGCTGCAGATGAGGTAACAGGGGAGTCTAATATGAGGCACTTGACCTTCTCACCCTAATATAGACCCATCACTACAAAGGTTATGTAGGATTTCTTGCTGTCACTTTTCTCTCTGCTTTTCTGTAAATTATTTCAGTTTATAGTGTTATGTATCTATCTATCTATCTATCTATCTATCTATCTATCTATCTATCTCATCTCTCTCATATCTCCCTATTGCACACTCTATATTTTAGGATTCCTCTCCCAGGAGATCCAGGTCTTTCAGATCCCTGTGGTATATGCCACCGCAGGCAGTGATGTGACCTTACCGTGTACCTACAATGTTTCTGGCATACAAAAAGTGACTATTGCATCCTATGAGTGGTACAGACATCTAGTGAAGCAAGGGCTGGAGATATCTAGAAGTACAAATTTTACTGGCCGGATCTCCAAAGTGGATACAGAAGCATTTGTGGAATCTAGTTTATGCCAAATATCACCTATACAATGTGGTACTCACAGAAACGGCACTTATTACTGTGAAGTCAAGTTTACATGGGGTGGAGGGAATATCTATAATATGGTGATGGGAACCCTGCTGAACGTGACATGTGAGAAACAATATCTATCTATCTATCTATCTATCTATCTATCTATCTATCTATCTATCTATCTATCTATCTATCTAATCTATCTATCTAGAAAAGATTGTCACAGCACTCCAAATGAAGCCAAAAAAAATCCTTTATTATCGCCTGTGGTGAGACAGGTTTCTTTTTTACTTCGATTAGAGTGCTGCGACATTAATTTTTCTTATATTTTTCTTATATCATATAAGCCTCTGGTCTGGGCACAGTCAGCTGGCACTAACCAAGTGGTTACTTTTTCTGGGTACTGTATTTTTTCTTATTTTTATCTATCTACCTCATTATCTATCTATCTATTTATCTATCTATCTATCTATCTATCTGGTCAAGGCTGAGAAATATCTGCACATGGTTTCAGGATTCTGCTTGATTGACAGGTGAGATCTGGTCCTGGGGGGCAAACACATACACGGATCACTAATATATAACTATGTCCCACAACCTACTCATGCATAAAACCTTCACTAGTTGTTCATGACCTGGGTGACTGACTACTTAAAGTTCTGCTTTGCCTTCTTCACGCCCATGTCACGGGAAGGAAAGAATAATGTGTAGTTTTAGGATGGGGGAGTGGGAAGATTGGGGTTTTCTAGGGTGGCAGGTGGGTGTGAGCTGGTTTATTTGTGGTTTGGGCCTTATGTTATTTTATTTTTTTTTTTTTTTTTTTTTTTTTTTTATGGCTTTACAAACATTCAAGGAGCTCAGGAAGGGATGATCTCTCTTTTGGAGAGCACGACACGGAAACGGCTTGTAGAGTTTGTTTTGCCTTTTCGCCCTCTATTAGCATCTGCATATCACAAGGGAATTATGGGAAAGGGCTGAGAAGCCCAACCAGCGCCTTTGTTGGTTGTAACAAATATTCCTCAATTTGCTTGTGACCCAACCGTGTCTTGAGGAATGCAAAAGGTTTTTAGCATTAAGGAGCAGATCTTCCATTCCTGTGCTACTCGATGCCTCCACACAGCCAGCCTGTATCGCTCTACTCTGCCACTTTGAGAGGGACAAAATCCCCGAAATAGAGTTGTCTGCAGTGAGAGATACGGCTTGGCCTAAAATCCTTTTTGCTTTCTCAAGACTCGGTGGGTCAAAAGCCAAATGTGGATTTGTTACATCCAACAGAGGGCGCTGTGGGCTTCTCAGCCCCTTTCCCATAAACAATCAGGAGTCAAGCAGTTTGGACAAGAGACTAGTGCTTTCCGGCGTGGATGAGCTAGTGTATCTATTCATCTGCTAGACAAGTGTATCTAAGCCTATCAGATGTGATACTGTCTACTGGACCTGGGTATCTATGAGATCTTGTGCTACCCACTTCAGCAGACAGTATCACATATGATAAGCTTAGATACACTTGTCTAGCAGATAGTGTCACACATCATTAGCTCCTAGACTGTACTTCATAGTCTCAGATACACAGGTTCAGCAGATTGTATCTAATCCTATCATGTGTGATACTGTCAGCTGAACCTGTGTATCTAACCCTATAAAGTACCGTTTATGAACTAGTGTATCTAATCATGTGTGACACGTGATAGACAAGTGTATCCAATCCTATCATATGTGATACTGCCTACTGGACCTGGGTATTTTAGGCTGTCATGTGTTATACCCAAGTTCAGCAGACAGTATCACATATAATAGGCTTAGATACTCTTGTCTAGTGACGTTCTTTATGTGTTAGAAGAGGAAAAGAACTACATTTGCACCATTGTTTTTGAGTTTCGTTTTTGATGGCCTAAGTGTGGTTTTTATTGGTGCTATTGTTTTTTCAGCATTTACCATTTAGGGTAAATTAGGGTCTATTTTAATTTACTGAACCTTTACATAAGCATCAATACAAATTATATAAAAAATTTTAACTATTATTTTGAACTCTAAATATTTGTTGTCTTTTTTACATTTTTAATATAAAACTATGGTTTGTCAGAAACAGTGAACCATGGCTATAAAGTGTAAGGGTATATTCACATAGCGTATTTTGGCACGTATTTTAGCATGTATTTTGCGCTGAAATACATGCCAAAATATGCTTAAAAACCTTGATTCATTACAGTATCATGAGTGCAGTGTAACACACTGTCCACGGCCTGCGTCGCTCCCCGGCCGCGGGGACGTCAGGGCAGATCGTGGTCCCCTCCCGGGTGCCCACGGTGTGGACGGGTGCCGCCGACTGGACGCGGGGACGAGCCGGAGGGTGCTGTCTGCGTGGGACTTACCTGACCGAGCTACTGTGCCGTCGCGCCCTTCTGTCCGCCGAGGGCGCGTGCCTTTGTCTAAGGCGCAGGCGCGCGCTCGTTCCCGGGGATTTAAAGGGCTAGCGCATGTTTATTGGTTAATTTGCCAGGCGCTTCCACTACTTAAGGTTACGTCCCACACATCACTCATTGCTGGATCTATGTTGCCCGTGCCCTGAGAAGCGTTCCAAAAAATACTTCGCCTTACCGTGTACCAGACCCTTGCTACGTTTCTCTACTCGAACCTCTGCCGCCTGCCCCGAACTTCCTGCGCTTGTCTACTGACCTGAACCTCTGCCGCCTTGCCCGGACTTCTGCCTGTCTACGACAAGAACCTATGCCGCTGCCCTGACCTTCTGCCTGCCACGTCTACGACTCTCCGGGACTCGTTTTGTTCCACCGCTGCACCTCGGCATGCCATCCAGCAAGCAAGTCACGCTCAGGGGGGAAGACCTGGGGGTAGCATACGCCGCAGCAAGTCCATCCTGCTTTGCGGCGGGCTTGGTGAATACCGGTGGGCTACTTAGATTCCGTTCCCTGGCGTGTCTTAGCTTTCATCGCTTGCGGTGGTCCGGCAGGATCCACTACCCAGCCGTTACAGTTAGTCCAGCATGGATCCGCCAAGGTGCCTCTGCCATGACATCGCGGATCTTCAAGAACGGATTGTTGTCCAGAAATCGCAACATAATCGAACAACTAGGTCAGCAGTTGGGCAGCTCTCCGCCATGATGCGTCAGCTACTCGCATCCCTGCAGCAGTCTCCGCCTCCTTCCGTGGCTCCTTTCTTCGTCTGCAGTTCCGTTGGCCACCGTGGGACCAGCTTCGGCTTCCTCTACCCTCCAGCTTGCCGGTGATCCAAGATCTGCGGGGTTTCATTACTCAGGCTCAATGCACGTGGTGTTGTTGGCGGATCAGTTTCCTCGGAGAGGTCCAAAGTGGCTTTTGTTGTGTGTTCTACTTTGGGAAGGCTCTGGCTTGGGCAACCCCCTCTGGGACAGGAACGAACCTGTGACTGCGGAACCTACAGAACTTCAGCAGGATTTCCGCTCGCTACGAGGAAGAGGCGAGTGCTTCCTCCGCCCGTGGATCGCCTCTTGGAGTCTTCGTCGGGCGGTATTCTTGGGTGAACTATTCGGTTAAATTCCGTACCCTGGCTTCGTGCTCGCATGGAATACAATGCCGCCCCATTGCGATACCTCAATAAGGTCTGTCCAGCTGGGTAAAATGAAGGCTTTGGCTGCTAGAGACCTCCCGTCTCCCTGAAACGAGTTAATTCTTCTTGCCACCGCATGATAAAGGTTCGCTGAGAGGCTGGAGGAGCTTCGAAAGAAAGAGAGGCTGCTAGTCCTTGTCGGAGTTTAACCTGGCTTCCTGTGTTCCAGCATTCTCCAATTCCACCGCCTCAAACGCAGAGGTGGAACCGATGCAAGTGGACGGGCCCACTTACAGAGCAAGAACTGAACGTCGGTCGTACAGAAAAGCTATTGACTCTATTGCGCCAGCCCGGCCCACTTCCGCAGAGTGTTCCCCTTCGTCCTCAGCCTCCGGGAAAACGCTCTCACTAGGTGCCGTGGGAGAGGCGGTCCTAGGTGCAGTTTATCCTTCACGTTTGATGATGCCAGTGGAGGTTGACTTATGATGCTGTTACTGCGTTCCGGAGTTCGGCCTTCCTGGTTTCGGGGTATGCCGGGAACTTCATCTTAGCCTCACTGGTAACCCGGTACAGCCATTCCAGTAGTCCGGCTGGAGAAGCGCTGTTATTCCTCGGTCAGTGGGAGACTCCTCACTGATCCCATTCAGTATATAACGGCTGGTTGGGACGCTCCGTGTGGGGGCTTAAATAAAGAGAAGATGAGGTTCCACGTCACTGTCCTCGTGCTTCCTCGGAGTTCATCTTTGGCAGGCTTCCATGGCTGCAAAGTCACGCCCCTTCCCCCCCCCCCCCCCCACCCCCCTACGCCGTATTGGAAGACCAGGCGGAAGTCCTGCGTTGGGGCCGGAATGCCAGAACAGATGCTTGAGGTACACGCCCTAGTGCCTACAACTTCTCTGCCCCCGCTGTCATGCCGT
The DNA here is from genome assembly GCA_025379985.1 of Phyllomedusa bahiana. NCBI lineage: Eukaryota > Metazoa > Chordata > Amphibia > Anura > Hylidae > Phyllomedusa > Phyllomedusa bahiana. The sequence goes on along the minus strand of JAODAL010011028.1, from coordinate 39,170 downwards.
TTCCAGGCCTGCCGGCGAGTACCTGGATTTTGGGCGATGTGTTCTCCGAGAAACTGGCTGAGAAGCTACCTACCAACATTCGTCATATGGACTGTCCATAGATCCTCCTTCCCGGAACTGTCTCCACGGGGTCGGGTATTTCCCTCTGTCTGGCCCGAGGACTCAGGCCATGTCGGAATTACATAAGGAGATTTTGGGCAAAGGGGATTCATACGCAAGTCTACTCGACCGCCGGGGTGGCTTTTTTTTCGTACAGAATTAGAAGGGTATCTTCGGCAGTGTATAGATTACAGAGGGACTAAACAAGATCACGGTGATGAACCGTACCTCTTACCCCTGATATCGGAGCTTCTGTGATAGTATTCGTGGAGCCAAGGTGTTTTTTTTCTTCCAAATTGGAACTGCGCGGTGCCTATAACCTCGTCTGATATTCGTGAGGGGGACGAGTGGAAAACAGCCTTCAACACCCGGGACGGCCATTTCGAGTATCTCGTTAATGCCTTTGGGCTATGCAACGCCCAGCCGTATTTCCAGGATTTCGTCAATGACGTATTCAGAGACTTGCTGTTACACCTGCATCATAGTGTACTGGACGATATTCTGATTTTCTCTCTGACGCACTGACTATCGGGTAAAAGTTAGCCAGGTCCTTGCGACGCCTGTCGGAACAATCGGACTGTATGCCAAGCTGGAGAATTGTCGGTTCCACCAGGCCAGCCTTCCTTTCTGGGTTACATAGTCTCCGACCGTGGTCTGCAGATGGACCCAGCTAAGCTGTCGCGGATCCTGCAGTGGCCACGCCCTGTCGGTCTTCGGGCGATTCTTACGCTTCCTGGGGGGTTCGCCATATATTTACCGGCAGTTTTATTCCCCACTTCTCTTCGCTGGTGGTCCCATCGTGGCCCTCACCGGAAGATTGCCAACCGAGATGTGGTTCCGTCAGCTGAGGAAGCATTCTCTCACTGAAAACGGCGTTTTTTCGGCTCCTATCTGGTTCGTCCTGATCCGGATAGGCCCTTTAGCCTGGAAGTGGATGCCTCATTCCGTGGGGAGCAGGGGCGGTCCTGACTCGAAGGGCCATAAAGGCATGCTGTTTCTTGCGTTTCTTCTCAGACCTTCTCGCCGGCTGAAAGCAATACACCATAGGGAGATCGAGAAACTGCGGGTGGGGGGGGATGGCCATCAAATTTGGCATAGAGGAGTGGAGACATTGCTGGAGGGGGCCTTCACCATTCGCGTCTTCACGGACCACAAGATCTTCAGTACCTCCAGCGGCCAGCGTCAGAATCCTCGCAAGCAAGGTGGTCTCTTTTTTTTCTCGCTTTAACTTCAGGATACACTATCGGCAGCCGAGAAGAACGTCAAGGGATGATTTGGGCCTCTCCGGCCTCTGTACGTCATATGAAGTAGAACTTTGTCCCAGCACCATCATTGCTCCAGAACGGCTGATTCACGTGAGCGTACGGTGGACCTTCGGAGGGTACTCTCCAGGAAGTCCTACGTTCGTCCTGTCTCAGACGGAGAATTCTGAGTGGGGGCATAGTTCTCTTCTGGCTGGTCACACGGCGAATACGAAAGTCCACGCCTCATCTCACGGCGCTACTGGTGGCCGACCCTGCCCCAGGACGTCAAGGGACTTTGTTCTCGCCTGTGACACATGTGCCGGAAACAAGTTCCACGCCATAGGCCCTCGGGCCTTTAGTCCCTCTGCCCTCCAGAGTCCTCCATGGACACAATCAGGCATGGACTTCCATTACGGGACCTTACGCCTCTTCAGGGAATCTTGTCTTTGGGTGGTCACGGATAGATTCTCTATGATTCCCACTTATTTTTTTATTATTTTTTTTTTTTTGTTTTTGTTCTCTCGGGTCTTCCTCGGACTCAATGGCGGACATTTTTTCCACCTTATTTTTCGTCTGCATGGATTACCCGCTTATCGTGTATGAATCGGGGTGTCCAATTGTCTCCAAATTTTTGGCGGGCCATGTGTTCTCGGCTTAAAGTTAAATTGGACTTTCTTCTGCCTTCCGATCCCCGACGAATGGTCAAGTGGAGAGGGTGAATCGATATTGGGCGAATACCTGCGCCATTTCGCTCCCCCTGTCGTTTTCCCACTCTCCTATTTTCCCCCCCCTCTTCCCCTACCCCCCCTTTTTCCCCAGGCCGGCAGGTCAATGGGCCGAGTGCTTCCGTGGGCTGAATTCTCCTACAAACCATCGGGACTCTGATTTACAGGCGTTCTACATTCCTGGTGGTCTACGGTCGTCAACCACGCCGCCACCTCCCCTTGGCTTGTCCTTCGAGGATTCCGCTGTGGTCAACCAAGTAATGGGAAATTTAGGTCCTTTGGGCCGGAGGAGTTACCCGTCTTGCTTAGCACGGGCAGATTACGGCTTGAAGTCCCAGGACGACAAGTGTAGGTGGACGACGCCCACGTTCAGCCAGAGATAAGGTGTGCTCTCTGCCAGCACGTACGCCTAAGGTCCCAGCTACAAATTGGGTCCACGATTTCATGGGGCCTTTTTTCGAGGGCTCCGTCAGATAAATACAGTGTGCTACATGCTCTGCCTTCCCCACTTCTACTTAGTATTCCTAACGCTTCACGTCTCCTCCTAAGCTTGTCATGAAACGATTTCCCAGTGGAGCGCTGCTCCCATCTCCTGTTGCTGGAATCTCCTGATGTCTTGAAGTGAAGGACATCTTAGACATGAAGATCGTCTGGGGTAGGCAATTTTTTCTTGTTGATTGGAGGGCTTCGGCCCCGAAGAGACGGTCATGGTATCTTTAAACCGGAATCCAATATCTGAACCCGGACATTATCCATAAGTTTCTTCAGTCTAAAATGAGGGGAGACTAAGGGGGGGGGGGGGGGTTCTGTCTCGGCCTGCGCCGCTCCAGGCCCGCGGGGCCAGCGGGGCATCCGTGGTCCCCTCCGGGGATGCCCACGGGGCCGGGGGCCGACGCTGGCAGCGGGTCGAGCCGGAGGGCTGCTTCTGAAGTGGACTTACCTGGACGCGCTCCTGTTGCGTACCGCGACATATGCCGGCAGAGGCGCGCGTGACTGTGTTCCTAAGGCGCCGCGCGCCGCTAGTTCCCGGGTATTTTAAAGGCAGCAGCTCCTGATTATTGGTTAATTGACAGGCGTTCCCCATACTTAAGGTTAGTCCCACAATCACTCCTTGATGGATCTATGTTGCCCCGTGCCTAGACGAAAGCGTTCCAATCAACTACTCTCGACTTAACGTGTACAGGACCCCTTGATACGTTTCTCAACTCCGGAATCCTCTGCCGCCTGCCCGACCTTCCATGCCTGTCTACGACCACGAAACCTCTGCCGCTGCTGACCTTCCTGACTGTCTACGACCAACGAACCTCTGCCGCCTGCCCTGACCTGCTGCCTGCCCACGACTACGACTCTTGGACTACGATTCTGTTACAACGCTGCACCTCGCTGCCACCGCATGCTAGTCTAGTCCGGGGGGACGTCCTGGTAGCCTCACGCCGCAGCAAGTTCCATCCTGCTTGAGGCGGGCTATGGTGAAACCGGGGGCTACTTAGATTTACGTTCCCTGGCGTGGCTTAGCTATCATCGTTGCGGTGGTGATCCGGCGGAGCACTTCCAGCCGTTACAATCACCAGATGACAATGATTTTATGCGAGGATTTTTTGCGGCGCATAGGTACCAATAAGTACTAAACTATACAAGGCAGTAATGTGGAATTTTCCATTGTCTGCAATGCCAAAATTGTAGCAGTATTATTAACCCCTTAACGCCGAGGCCTATTTTTTTTACGTTTTTATGTTTTATGTTTTTTACATATGTTTCCCCCCCCCATCCACGTCTTACTTGGAGACCTTAACATTTTTATTTTTTCATCTACATAGACATGTGAGGGCTTTTGCATGACAAGATGTACTTTAAAAAAACTTCTAAGTGGAGCAAGATGTGAAAAAAAAAAACGTACTTGCACCATGTAAGCAGGAGTTTTGCTTTTACTACGTTCAATCTTTGGAATAAATGATGTGTTATTTGTATTCTACAGGTTGATACGAATCTGAAAATACCTAACATGTACGGTTTTTCGTTATGTTTTTGGTACTGTAAAAAAATTCCAAAAACATTTTCTCATTTTGGAAATCTGCGTGGCGCCATTTTGTGTGACCAATAACTTTTTTGTGCTAACACCTACGGACGTGAGTGAGGGGCATTTTTTGCGTCTGAAGTGTACTTTTTATTGGTACCAGTTTGGAATATATGCGACTTTTTTTGATTACATTTATTCCAATTTTTAGGGGATGTGAAATGATCAAAAAAACGCAATTTAGGCCTTTGGCATTTTTTTTCTTCTATGGTGTTTAGCCTACAGGATAAATGATGTTATATTTTAATAGATCTGACCTTTTCGGATGCAGTGATACCAAATGCGTGTAACTTTTTTTTGGGTGAAAGGGGGATGATTTGAACTTTTAATATTTTTTTTACACTTAAAATTATAAATTTATATATATATATATATTATTTTACTTTAAAGGGGTTTTATCGTTACAAAGATCATGTCTCAGATTATCGGGACAGTATAAAATATAGCACTTTAGTAATTGGTGCATTACCTCTGTCACTTGTTTAGCAGATATCAGCTTCTCTGTAAATCTGTATTCTGTTTCTGTTGTTGCTCTGTTGCTGGTCGGAACGCCCCCTGGTCGATTCCCGAGACACACCCCCTGCACTGTGATTGGCTGTCTTACATATCATTCAGCCTGTTATGAAACGCCCCTAGACAGGAAATGCCCTGGACACGCCCCCTGCGCTGTGATTGGCTGCCTGCACACTCTGTGTTTACTCCCCTCTGAGCTGTTAAAATTGATAGTGAAACCAAGGTCTGCTGGCTCTATGTACATCTCCCAGCTCTATGGTGATGCTCTGGGCAATTACTGCCTGTTTAAAGGGCTTTTGCCAAGAGGTTGTTTCACCTCCTCACAGGTCCAGCCCTTAAGCTGCTACTTTGAAAAGAGGGCGTTCTGTTCCTCAGGGCTAATACAAGTCCTGCCTCCTTATGACATCATCACCTGTAGTGTATAACATAAGGATTCAACACTGTGTCTGCATAAGCTGCTTGTATAGTGCAGTGCTTAGCTGATCCACTCTGCGAGAGAGAGGTTAGGAGTTCAAGTCCCAACAGTATTTTTTTTTTCTTTTATAAATTGTACACATATGTAAAGATCTGAAAATATATGTGTAGACATCTATAATTTTATTCATATACACACACAAAGCTCCCCTATATAGTGTCCCATTGTCACAGTAGTCACACCAAGCACTTCCAACATATGTGATACAATGCATATATTCTGGGGGATGAGACATGATATAGGAGAGCTATGTATGTGTATATATATCATTATAGAGATTGACATATATATTTTAGGTCTCTCTACATATATGTAGAAATTAGGGGGGAAAAAAAATATACTATGTGAGGGGACTAAAACTAAAAACCGCTTCGTTGTAAAACAATACTCTATCAGCTCATGTTTACCGCTGCACCAACGCCCAAGTTATTTACAAGCTGAGCAGGGTTTTTCCCCCAAAAGCTGAGGGCTTCTCCCCCATTTTTTTCCTCACATGTCAAGCGGGAAGAGTTCTTTACTTGAAGCTGACATTTGTCCTTTAGTTAAGTAAAGGTCTCTCCTTTTGTCAGTACAATTTGGGGGGAAACCCACTAGAAAAAAAAGCTCGGGCTTTCAGCGTCATTTGTGTGTAAAAATAATAAAAATAATAAAAAATTTTTTATTTCTATACGCCAACATTTCCCCACTTTACAAATTCAGGGAAAAAATTCAGTCATTACACATTAAAAGTATTAAAAATGAGACACAAGGTGTGGGGCCCTGGTGAGAGCTTACAACTTTGGGTGTATGGGTGAAACAACGTAAGAAGTCCCAAAGTTTACAAGGCCCGGGCCCATGTTTTCAAAAAATGGGGGGTTTACATAAAAAAATGTTGAACCTCCCCACCAGATGACTCTAATAAAAATAAGTGCCTGTGAGTCCCCGGGGCGGGGGAGTAAAAGAGTGTGGATAGCAGTTAGGGATTTTGGGGGGCCAGATGAAAAGATGTATTTTCAGGGCCCTTTTTTAAAACTTTTTGGGGTTGTGAATGTGCCTGATCGCCCGCGGTCCCTTTTCCCCAGAGAAATTGGTGCCGCACTGTAAAAATTTTGAAGGGGGGCGGGGGTTCGGATGATTGAGGAATGTAGTTATATCATCAGAGAGCGGAGAGCACGGGTAGGGGGGGTAGACAAAAAACTAGGGAGGGAGATGTGGGGAGGAGCAGCGCTGTTAAGTTAGGGTGAGAGGTGAGTTTATCTGATCCTGTACTGGATGGGGCAACCAGGCAGTGACTGAAAAAGGGTAAGGCATCAGTATAGCGGTGGGAAAAAACAACCTGGCTGCTGCATTCGGGAAGATTGGAAGGGGGGAGAGTTTGGAGGGGGGAAAAACCGATAAGCAAGGATTGCAGTTGTCAAGACGAGAAAGAATAAGAGCGTAATGAGAGTTTGGTGTTTCCACAGGAGAAATGGAGGATTTTGGAGTTTTCTTGGGGTGCAGGGACGGACACAAGGGATTCGATATAGGGGGGAAAAAGGTCGATCAAAAATCAAAAAAAACCCAACAGGGGCCTGCTCCCTAGGAGAAAGGTGGTTACCACATAAAAAAACAGAAATAGGGGGGGGGGTTGGGTTAGTAGATGGGGGAAGACAAGAAGTTCAGTCTTAGAGAGGTTTAGCTTCAGATGGAGAGGGGACATGATGTCAAGACAGCGGCAGCAGCAGGTTTTTGTAGCAAGCTGGATGTGTCCGGGGGAGGTGATAATTGGGGTCACCCGCATAGAGATGGTATGGAACCCAAATTACTGAGGGTTTGCCAATGGGGGCTGTTACAATAAAAAAGAGGAGAGGACCTAGAATGATCCCTGAGGAACCCCCAACAGCAAGAGGAAGGGAGAGGGGGTGGAACCAAAAACGAGACACGAAAGGGGCGGGCAGAGAGGTAGGGCGGAACCAAGGAAGCGGTGCCTGGAGGCCAATGGTGCGAGCAGTAGGAGAAGTTGGTATCCCTTTTCAAATGCTGCAGGAGATCCAAAGAAGCAAAAAAAGAGTATTACCCTGAGATTTTGCTGTTAGGAGGTCATTTGGACTTTAAAAAAAGGGAGTTTCCCTGGAGTGTAGGGGGGGTGGGAAAACCTATTGCAGTGGGTCAAGAAGGAGTTTGCAGGAGATGCGGATTAACGGAAAAGACCAAGGTTCCAGGGTTTAGAGATGAAGGGCAGGTTAGGATGGTCGGTAGTTATAGCACGGACGGGGCCAGAGAGGGGGTTTTTTGTAAAAGGGGGGTTTTGATGGGGTGTTAAGGAAAGATGGAAAGATCCCCGGGAGGAGAGGGTTTCAGTGCTAAGGTGAGGGGAGGAAGGGGAGAAATAGACTGGATGAGGTGGGTGGTGGGTAGTAAAAGGTGGTGGACGAGCAGACAGGAAAGCCCGGGCACTTCTTCCTCTTCTTTGGGGAACTAAGACATTGACAGGTGCTTTTTGGTGTTTGGAGCCTCAAGCTGCAGCTAAAAAGCATGCAGGGGCACCCGGTGTTTTATCCCGACAAAAATTCTGCATTCCCTGCTTATACAAAATGAGTACATTCTTCAGTGGGGGGGACATGCCCCCCTGGGACGAGGACACCCTGCTGACAGGAGGACAGCCCTGGTTTTAAACCAATTGAGAAAATTTGCTGCGCCCCAAAAAGCCAAACGTAAAAACCCCTTTTAAATTTTTATTTTTTTTAGGGGGCTTCACCCCTGGGGGCGCAATCTTTATACAGCCTTATCTTGTTATACAATTTCACTAAAGTGTACAAAGTGGGGGTTTTACTTTTTTTCTGCCTGGGGCAAGGACGTATAAAAAAAAAAATGACTGCTGATTCCCACCGGGTGAGAAACGGGCACGGCCCCTTTTCTTGATTTAAATACTCTTTGATTTAAACAGCAAGGGTGCCCTACCACGCTGTAACCATAATGTTAGCTTTAATTGAGCTACCACGGGGGGCAGGCGTCAGACTAAAAAGCCCTGACCCGGGCCCATGAAATACAAAATAGGCAGAGTGGAAGGGGTTTAAAATGATAAAAACAAAGACCCCATGAAAGGTATTCCTTCCAATTTTAAAAGGGTTTATTCATGTTTACAAAAAAAGCTATTTTTTCTTCAAAAATGTCGCTGGGAAAAATATTGGGGGCAAACCTCGAGAATGATGAGGGTTGACCCCAAACGAACTAATCTCCCCATCAGATTTTTCACAACTAGAATAACGCAAGGGAAAAGTCAGAAAAAATTTGAAGAAAGCTCAGTAGCTAGATCTCTGCTGACTGTCGCCATAATACAAGTGATCTAAGGTGGTGTACAGTATCTTGGAAGAAATTGAGGGGAAATGTAACCCTCAAATTAAAAACCCAAATTATCACAGAGAGGGGGTTTTTTTGGGAAAAAATAGATGGAGGCACTCGCCCCCAAAAGGTCTCAATGAGGAGTGTAACACACGGGCGTTTCTTTAGTATAGCATAGCCCTCTTGGACACTTAGAAAGCTGTATTAATGTGTACCATATCTGCAGTCACTACATCCATACTTGGAGAAATAATAATTTTTTGGTCAGTAAGTAAAAAAAAAAAACCCATGTCACATTTTAACACGGGGGTTAGAAAGGGTAGGGGATCTCGGGCCACTGCGGTGTAGATGTATAATCCGGTGGTACCGGTGCGGGAAAGAGGGACCGTAACGGGGAGGTCCAGCGGGTTAGCCGTAGACAGGTAGAAGAATCCCAGGCAGGTAACAGACTTGATACAGCAGTGGATAACAGCATTAGCAATTCACAACTAGGAACCAGGGAAAAAGGGTGCGCTGGATAGACAGTTTTAAATGCAGGTACCCCGGTGACTCAAGGGTTGTCAGCAAAGACAGCAAACATTTTTCAGGCTTCTAGGATGAAACCAAAAAATAACAGGAACGGGTCGGGGAAGTTTCTTATATCAAAAGGGTTTCACAGGTTAATTTGGAGGTAATTGGTCCCCGTTTTTTTAAAAATCTCGTGCCTGCCACGCGTGCCCCCCCTAGGGGGAGCCAGAGGGACGGGTTAAGGTGGGCAGGAAACGTGGCTAGTAAGTTTATGGCGTCAGGGGACGCTGCCGGGGCAGAGACAGGAGCTGGGACAAATGGGGGGGCATCAGGAAACCGAGCACAGCCAGGACACACCCGGGCCCGGGCTCAGAAGGGGAAAGCCATGCAGGCGTAACAGTACCCCCCCTTAAGCCCTCCCCTCCGTGCAAATAGGGTACGCCAAAAAGAGCCTGAGGTAACCACCTCCTCGGTCTCCCAAGAACTGTCTTAGAGGAAGTCAGACAACCCATGGGTAACCTTTTGGGACTGGGGAGCAAAAAAGGAAACCAGAGATGTTTTAAACTGGGGCTCTTCTGCGTTTGGGCTCTTCAACGGGAAAAAAAGCGCAACGGGGGGAAAAATGGGGGGGTGGGATTGCTTGGAGGGGACGGGCTTGAGGCGCGAGAAGGGCAGTGTTTCCCCCATGAATAAGCCCTTTTTTTCAACCCAGGAAAGGGTTGTGATGCTGGAACATGGAAGACCAGCAGGACTGAAGTAGACAACTGGGCGGGTTTTAAAACGGATTTCTTTTGGTGGAAACCTAAAACTTTCGGACGAGGCTTTGGGCCCATGTATAATCCCGAGGGGTGGGGCGTACCTTTCCCCCATTTTTTCCGGCGGAATTGCGCCTGATTTATGTGGGGGGCCGGGGGGCGCGCTCTACATCAATGAAAAGTCCCCCGCCCCTGCTGTGTTTTAGGCGCAGTGCGGGTCCGGGCCAGTGCGGCGCTGGCCTAGGATCGGCGCCAAGGTAGTGCGGTTACTTGTGGGGAAAAGGGGCCGCCGCGCCCCGCCAGTGTTTAGGCGCAGTGCGGGGGACCGAGGGCAGTGGGGCGCGGGCCCCTATGATTCGCCCCGGAGTAGCGACTCATACATGTGGGGAAAAGCCCCCTGCGCCTCCCCAGTGTGTGTGGGCACTGTGCGGGGACTGGGCCAGTGGGGGCTTAGGGGTGCGGGACTGCCCCCAAAAAAAAAAAATTCCGAGGAGACAGGGGAACAGGGGAAAATCTTTCCAATGTGGTGGGGGAGTATAATCAAAATCCCCTTTTTATAAAGGCGTTCAAATTTCAGGAAAAGAGGAAACCTAAAAAAAAAAAAATCATAAAACAAAATCATTTTCCCAAACCCTAATTCAGAATTGGGATATTGGAATTCCCGGGGAAATACAGAAATTCAAAACGAAAGCTATTCGTTGGTCGGCAAAAACCCGGCCCAATCAAAATGGAGACAGTGAACCTTTTAAACCCTAGGGGGAAGTTTAACCAATAAATCCAGGGGCGGGAAGTTTAAAAAATACATAAAAAATGCTGAAAAAGTGATTGGTTTAAAGCTCCCGGGGACTTGGCTGCTCGCCAATGTAACGACAGAACCCATTCTGCCTTGGTTTAATTTTGCCCAAATCAGAAAGGACACAAGCCCCATTCTGTCTAGGAAAGTTTTGACCTCAGAATCCACGGGGGAAAATTCAAAATAGAAAAAAGACAAAAAGGTGATGGCTGAGCTAGGGGTGTTTGGGCTATCCCACCCTCGGGGCGCGAGCTACTTTCCCATTATGTCTATGGAGAGATGGGCGCAGGAAATCTTGGCGCTCAGCCCGTGGGGCATAAAGTTTTAAATAAAATATTTTTTTATTAAAGTAAAACATTATCAAAAAAGAGCAAAAACCCTTTTTAAAAATTAAAACAGTTAAAAACCCGAAAAAGGGTTTGTCGCGAGACCGGCGCTACATAGGGAATTGAAATTAGAGAGAATTGCCGGGAAAAATACGTAATTAAAATTTTTTAAAAGTTTCTCTTTGGGTCGGCAGAAGCAGCCAATAGAATAGGAGCGAAAAGATATTATATCCTAGGGAAAGTTTGGACCAATCAGAATGGAGCGACAGTGGCCCATTCTACTATGAAGGGTTTTAACCAATCGAATAGGAGCGCAAAGTCCCTTATATCCTATGGAGAAGTTTGGCCCAAATTTAAAAATAAAAGGGGGGGACAGTTCAAAATAAGTAAAAAGCAGAAAAGGCTGATTGGCTGGCTAGCGGTGGTTGGGCACCCCACCCAATCAGAGGCGAGCTACTTCCCCCATTATAGTCTATGGGAGTGGGCGCTCTAAAATCTCGGCGTCAGCGCCGTGCGGCATGAAGTATTAATAAAAAAAAAATTTTTAAATTTAAATGTCAAACATTATCAGATAAAAAAACTGAAACCTTTTTTTACAAATAAAAAAGTTAAAAACCCAACAACGCGTTTGTCGCCCAGCGGCGCTACTAGAGAAATTTCAAAAAAAAGAAAATTGCCGGGGAAAAAAAAGTAATTTAAAAGTTTAAGCTATTTTCATTTGGGGGCAAAGCCCGCCAATCAGAATAGGAGCGACAAAGACTCATTTTATCCTATGGAGAAATTTGGCCTTTTGAATGGGGGCGACAGGGCTCTTTTTTTTCGTTAGCCCAAAGGGTCAAAAGTAGGGGGCAACGAAAAAAAGAAAAAAAAAAATTATTTTTTGATTTAATATTTTTTTTTTGTTTTCCCCTATTTTTTATTCTTTTATATAACATCGGGACAATTCTGTGTGTTATAATTTGATTCGGGCCTGTACATTTTTTTTTCGATTGCATTAGAAAACCCCTAGGAGCGTCGCTGCCCCATTGGTCCCAAAAAACGGGCCCTTTTTTAAAACAGAGGCGCTCAGAATTTTTTTTCCCCATAGAACTCTATGAGAAGTACTCCGGGTCGATTGGCTAAGCTGGAGAGCCCCCGCCGCTTCAACCAATACTCGTTTTTCTGCATTTTTTCTGTATTTTGAACTGTCCCCTTTGAATTTGATTGGTCAATTTTTCTCAAGGATTAATGGGGGCATTTTCGTCCATTCTGATTTGGTGGTTTATCCGACCAAAAGAAAGCTTAAACAATTTTAATTCTGTATTTCCCGGGCATTTCTCTTTTGCAATTCCCTATTAGCGCCGGGTCTCGGCGACAAACCGGGTTTTTTGGGTTTTTAATGCTTATTTTAAAGAAGGGTTTGCTCTTTTTATCTGATATGTTTTACACTTAATAAAAAGATTTTTTTTTTTAAACTTCAGCCCCAAGGAGCTGAGCGCCCAGATTTCGAGCCCATTCTCCATAGACTATAATGGGGAAGTAGTCGGCTTGATTGGCTGGATAGCCAAAACCACCCCCAGCTCAGCCAATCGCTCTTTCGTCCTTTTTTCTGTATTTTTTAATTACCCACCGTGGATTCTGATTGGTCTAAACTTCTCCCTAGACTGATGGGTTTTTTGTCCCTCCTATTCTTTTGGGCCCAGCTAGCCAGCCCCCCCTAGCTCACCAATCAGCTTTTTTGTCTTTTTATGTATTTTGAATTATCCGGTGAATTCTGTTGTCAATCCTTCCCCCTGGTTTTAATGGTTTTCGTCGCTCCTATTCTGATTGGGGGTTTTGCCGCCAATGAGAATAGGTTTTAGAATTTTTAATTTTGGGATTTTTCCCGGGAATTTCCAATATCTAAACTGATATTGCGCCGTTTAGAGTTTAGGAAAGTGTTTTTTTTTTTTTTATGTTTATTTTTTCCGTTTTTAGTCTTTTCTGACACTGTTTTCCGCCTTTATAAAGGGGGTTTTTCGGAATATACTCCCGCGCCGGGGCGGAGCGCCGAGATTTCTGTCGCGATCTTCGATCTGCTTCCTCGCATGTTCGGATCCCGCTTCACTTTGCTTTGTCGGAGGATTTGACCAAAAAAAAAAACCGGGCTGCCTGTCGGAGCTGCGGTGCTGCACGCCCTGCTTTGCCCACTCGCATCGCAATGCCTCGGGTTTCGGGGCCCGCGTTCGCCCGGAAAGCCCACCGCGCCCCCACCGCGCCACGCCCCCCCTTCATGGGGGCCCGCTGAAAGGGCGAACACTGCGCCTAACACTGAATCCCGCGTCCGACGCGGGGGTTCGGGCTGGAGGGCAGTATAGCCAAAAAAACAGGCGAAAAGCCCGATCATACATGTGACCCTTTGTGAGGAACTGGACAGGCTGCTTCAGAATCTCCCCATTGATAGATAAGAAACGCAGGGATACCAGGATACAGGCAGGCAGAACTTCCCCAGCAGAGATGGGTGGATGAAGTCCTCAGAAGAACCAGAGTCCAAAGGAGGACTTGAACTTTGCACCGAATCAAAACTGGGAGTGACCGGGGGGTCGACGAAGGCGGGGCATCTTCATTCAGGGTCACCTCACTAACAACACCATGGCACTTGGGTTTCCGGGCGCAGCTTGGTGGACTGGGCAATTTTTCAGGTAGTGCCACAGTATAGCCACAGTTTCAGACTGTGCCAGCGAGTGCATTCCTCCAGGGTTAGATGAGAACGCTTCACCTCAATAAGTTATCTTTTGGGGAAAGCAAGGATGGTGAGGGAGACTTGGGGTGCAGGTCAAGGTGCGTGGAGGTTGTAGGACGAAGGGGTTGGCCCCCCCATGAGGACGTTATTCTAGACTATTGGGGGGAGACATTTGGTGTCATAATTTTGATTTTTTAAAGCATTTTATACTGTGCCACATAAAGTTTGTTAAGTAAAATGAGAACTTGGATGGGGAAAATGTTGCAAGTGGGGAAGCAACTGGCTCAGTGATAGAAAACAAAAGGGTATAAATTTTAAAGGACATACTCAGATGGATCCCTGTTTCTATGGGGTACCAAAGGGGTCAGTATTGGGCCCCCATCCCTTTAATATTTTCATTAAAAGGGGGTTTTCTCGCAAAAGGATTGCTTTTTATGTTAAAAATCTTGCAAAAAAAATCACTTTGCAATATATGTCCTTACTATTCCTAGTTCCCCTTGTATGGGCGCATATCCTCAGGTCGTATGCTACAGACCTGTTTTTATCTCTCCCCGTTAAGAGGGGGAATTTCCCGAATTCGGGTTTGTTCACTTCGCCGAATTTCTGGCAAAAAAAACTTCGTTTCCCAATCCGTTAAAAAAAAAGCTATTTCCAGGCTGCACAGGCCTGCAGGGTGCTGTAGAACGTTTTTGCCAGTTAAATAGCGAGGGGCTTGGGTTTGTCTTCATCAATGTTGTGTTTTAGTTGACCGCAGATGATGCCGCCCCCTTTTGAAACGCTTTTAAACTAAAATTCCCTGGGCATTAAGAGGGCAAAACTGACCAAAAAAACTGACGGGGGAATGTAGCCTGATAAAGTCATGGCAGTGACAGCTGGAAAAAAACAAGCTGAGGGCTCAGGTGGCAACATCAGTGACAGAGTGTGGAGGTGACGACGGCAGCCACAGCAGCATGATGTCAGACAGTGGCACAATGACATTCTGGAGGTGGCAAAAACAGGAGTAGGCCAAAGAGTGGCACAATGACACAGTGTGGAGTTGACGGCATCAACAGCAGCAGCAGCATGAGGTCAGACAGTGGCACAATGACATTCTGGAGGTGGCAAAAACAGGAGTAGGCCACAGAGTGGGACAATGACACAGTGTGTAGGTCACGGCAGCAGCCACAGCAGCAGCATGAGGTCAGACAGTGGCACAATGACAGAGTGTGTAGGTTACGGCATCAGCCATAGCAGCAGCATGAGGTCAGACAGTGGCACAATGACACAGTGTGTAGGTCACGGCAGCAGCCACAGCAGCAGCATGAGGTCAGACAGTGGCACAATGACATTCTGGAGGTGGCAAAAACAGGAGTAGGCCACAGAGTGGGACAATGACACAGTGTGGAGGTGACGGCAGCAGCCACAGCAGCAGCATGAGGTCAGACAGTGGCACAATGACATTCTGGAGGTGGCAAAAACAGGAATAGGCCACAGAGTGGGACAATGACACAGTGTGGAGGTCACGGCAGCAGCCACAGCAGCAGCATGAGGTCAGACAGTGGCACAATGACATTCTGGAGGTGGCAATAACAGGAATAGGCCACAGAGTGGGACAATGACACAGTGTGTAGGTCACGGCAGCAGCCACAGCAGCAGCATGAGGTCAGACAGTGGCACAATGACAGAGTGTGTAGGTCACGGCAGCAGCCATAGCAGCATCATGAGGTCAGACAGTGGCACAATGACACAGTGTGTAGGTCCCGGCAGCAGCCACAGCAGCAGCATGAGGTCAGACAGTGGCACAATGACAGAGTGTGTAGGTCACGGCATCAGCCACAGCAGCAGCATGAGGTCAGACAGTGGCACAATGACACAGTGTGTAGGTCACGGCAGCAGCCACAGCAGCAGCATGAGGTCAGACAGTGGCACAATGACACAGTGTGTAGGTCACGGCAGCAGCCACAGCAGCAGCATGAGGTCAGACAGTGGCACAATGACACATTGTGTAGGTCACGGCAGCAGCCACAGCAGCAGCATGAGGTCAGACAGTGGCACAATGACATTCTGGAGGTGGCAAAAACAGAGTAGGCCACAGAGTGGGACAAATGACACAGTGTGGAGGTCACGGCAGCATCCACATCAGCAGCATGAGTTCAGACAGTGGCACAATGACATTCTGAAGGTGGCAAAAACAGGAATAGGCCACAGAGTGGCAAAAATGACACAGTGCCCTAGGTCACGGCAGCAGCCACATCAGCAGCATGAGGTCAGAAAGTGGCACAATCACATTCTGGAGGTGGCAAAAACTGGATTAGGCCACAGAGTGGCACAATGACAGAGAGTGGAGGTGACGGCGGCAGGAGCAACAGCATGAGGTCAGAGAGTGGCACAATGACACAGTGTCTAGGTCACGGCAGCAGCCACAGCAGCAGCATGAGGTCAGACAGTGGCACAATGACAGAGTGCGGAGTTCTGTGGCAATACAAGTCCCGGGTCAGGAAGGTTGGGGGTCGATGGAGAAACTGTCAGCAGATGTGTGGCATCAGGTGGGTGGCGGCATCAGAATAGTGGCTGAGGCAGGTAGTTTGAACCCAGGCTCATTTCTCACAGTTTGGGTGAGGCGTCATGGCTGATGTAGTCTGACGCCTAAGGCATTGGTGTGTGGAAATCCTGGCCGATCCACGCCTGATTCATCTTGACAAAGGTCAGTCGTTCCACATTTCCCGTGGACAAGCGGGTTCTCCTTGGGGTAACGATGGCCCCCGCCGCACTGAACACCCGCTCTGATGCCACACTACTGGCCGGGCAGGACAGCTTCTCCACTGCAAATTTGGCAAGTTGCGGCCACACATCCAGTTTGACTGCCCAGTAGTCCAGCGGATCTTCTAACTGGGGTGGCAGAGTGCTTTCCAAGTAGGCCACCACCTGTTGGTTCAGGGTCTGCTCCAGGTCCTGCTGCTGGCGACTGCCCTCCTCACTAGGCGGGTGAAGGAAGCTGCTCATCAGTGACTCCAGACTTAGGTTGCCTGCTGAAGGATGCTGGTACTGCTTGTCGCGACCCCCCACATTCCCCGGCATCCGCGGCAGTATAGTGACCTGAGAGCTGAAGACCCCCCCGGTCAGGACCTGTCAGAGGAGGGAACGATGCCCGCAGATAGGCATCGGCAACAACAACGGGAGGATTTCCCAATAGTATTTGAGTTTTGAGTCCTCCCTCTCAATAGCTGTGAAGAAAGGCTTCCATTTTGGACCGGTTAGCGATAGGGACCAATAGGGTGGAGACCAGAAAGTCATCCTCCTTGCCGGATGCTGACTATTCGGCTGTCACTACTATCCAGGCAAAATCAGCATGCTTGCGGGCCATCGTCTACAAGATGACTCCGAGGTGCTACCCTGTCTCCAACACCACTGTAACAGCCACGGTGCTCTGCGGGTACATCTGCCTCATCTTCGTCATCTCCATAACCTCCCTCCAGCTGTCCTGCTCCTCCTCTCTTGTCACCTGGGTAGAAATCCACTAATTTCACCAGACGACCATGTGCATCCAAATTCTTCAGCTCCCAATGTCCTCTCCTCATCCTCCTCCTCCATTTTCAGTCCCCACCGTACTCATAGGCCGCGAATTAGTCGCCACGGTCTCTAAATCCCCCTGCCGCAGAAAGGATTTTTCAGCATCTTCGCAGACTTTGAAAGCAGTGGAATACGTTTTATTCATCCCATTGTCCTGTGTGACTGAAAATAACGTTGTGCCTCCTCCGGAATGGGCCTCAACAAACGCAGGAGACACGCATGAGCTGCCACAAGGCCCGACAAGTCAAAGTTACACAGGGAGTACTCCTGTCCGCCTGGATCATCAAAAAAATCGTTAATGGCCTTTCTCTTGTTCATACAGTCAGTCCCCAACATGTGCAGGGCGGAATTCCAACGGGTGGAAACATCGCATATCAGAGTGTGTTGGGGGAGGCGCCGTTCTGGTCTGACGCGCTGCAACTCGAGGATGGGTGTTCCTGGCTTTGTACATGGAAGAAGTTTCCTGGCCATTTTTCACAGAATCTTCTGAAGATCATTGGAAGACTTCAGGAACCTTATCAAAAACCCAGATTGAACCGATGCACCATGCAGGGCGCATGGAGACCATCCCTCCTTGGTGCAGCGCGGACATCATGTTACTCCCTGTGTCTAGTCAACGCAATGGTTCCGATTTTCATTTGGCTGCGAGAAAAGCCACACATCTGATTTTCTTTTTGCTGCAATGACGCGGAGAGTACCTCCCCTGTACTGACTTCGATCGGTCCGAGGCAAGCCAGTGTAGAACTGCGTGACAGACCCGCTGTGGCCCTACACAAGTGGTATGATGGAGCAGTACTTTTGGAGGCTGAGATTGTGTGTTGGTGGTTGTAGGAGGAGGAGGTGCGGACAATGGCGCAGGACTTCGCAATGTTTACAACGAGTGGAGGAGAGAAAGCGGCCGTCTCCTGTCCAAGTTGTATGGTGTGCCAGGGCCGCGTAATCACATTCACGCCAGTGGGCCGTAAAATAACATGTACTGGCCCTGACCGTAGTTAAGCAAGCTCCAGACGATCCGCGCTGCCAAGTGCACCTTGAACAAACATAAGCTCAAGGACGTGGCCCAGCCTTCAGTTCTACATTTTAATGAAGTGCTGTACTGCCTTTTTGGAAAATAAATTATGGCATGGAACTCTCCATCTCGGCTCGGCACAAGGCCATTAGTTCTCATGAACGGTGTCAGAGTTCCCACGCGATTGGAAAGGGAGGGACTGCAGCACCAACAACTTGGACAGATTACGGTCAGCTTCTGTCACCTAGGAAGGTTGTGAACACATACTGTTTGTGTTCTTTGCAATCCGGCGCTCGCTGACACGACTGCTGACACCATGATATCGAGAGCAGGAGCATCGGACCGGGTGAGATGATGTCAAAGTAGAATTAGCTCCCTTTCTGCAGAAGTGGTGGAGCCTTGACGGGCTGCAATGGCATGCGTGCCACTGGGGCTGTGCTGCTGTTGTGCTGTTCGCGGCGGCAGGATGGACCACCACATCTGGGGCCAAAGTTTTCCCAGGCCACCGGGGTGGGACGCTGCTGTGTTTTCGCAGGGGGGGTGGTGCCAACGTTAACCCCGGCCACGCTTCACTTTTTGCCTACAGATTCTAAATATACCCCTATTCGGTCCTCCCGGTGTCTTGCAAAGAACGCCAAACCCCCGATACTATTTTACCGCCAAAGCTCCGCACTATGACTCTGCCGCCGCTGGCCTCGCTGGCCCCTGTCCGCTACTTTTTTGGACCCCCGGGGAAGGGGGTTTTTTCCCCGTGGCCCTTGGCCCCCCACCTCCACTGCTGCTTTCCTGTGACCCAAACCCACACAACCCACTTGCCCGGGTCGCCCCTCCTACGGTCAAACGGACGCCCTCTTCCCCCTGACAGATGAAACCCTTGCCTAACCCCCGGGTCCCAAGTGCAGTCGGCTACAACATCATCTATTTTGTTTCATCGTCACTGCTGTCCTCATCACCGGGGCTGGTATGCAGAGGTGACCCCTCACAAAGACCCCCCTGCCACTCTCCCCTCTATACTTTGCCGCCTACTGCAAAAAGCGGGATTGGGCCCCATTTTTGCTGCCCCAATAGCGCTGACTGCCCTCCCCAAATTTTCATCCTCGTATATAGTGGGGCCCGAGCCCAGACCACATATAATCTCTGACTGAGGGAACCGGATGGGACAGAGGCAGGTTGAGGACAGGTGTGGGCCGCTGACCCCGCTCCCAGGCCATGCAACTAAGGGTTTGTGTCTGACGTTTTCCCCCGACTCTTGGGCTGGGGTTGTCAAATGTCATCTGGGAGGAAGTGGATGACCTAGTCCAACCAATCCTGAACCATGGATTGCTGAACAACCACGGCCGCTAGATGACAGCGGCAGTTGTGGCCTCACCGAGTGACCCCTGTGCGACGTCCCCTTGCTGTTGGGTGCGACCCTGGGCCCTGGAATGTTTGTGCCCTGCCACTAGCAGGTGAAGAGTCTGCCACCTCTCTGTCCCGACATACTGTTTTTTCTAAAAATGTACAGACACTGTTTGAATGAAGATATCTGTAAAATGATAAATTTCACACCCTGTATTTGACTCCAAATGAACCCAGTAACAAACTTGATAACCCTTGGTAACAAATGGGCAGGAAAAATTAACTTGTATGTGCCTTTTAAAAACTCTGTGTATTTTACTGAATATAAAAGCACAAACAGGCTTAATTAACCTTCGGATATGAATTTTTGCTACAGAATTTTTCTGGGCGGGTAAAAAAACAAAGTTTCTTTTACTGAGTACAACTGCAAACAACGCTTAATTTAACCCCTGGATGTAAATTGCCAAAAAAAATTGGGCAACCACAAACTACTAGCTTTGTACTGTTACAATTGCGTGTTTTTCTACGCTAAAACAACAAGAGAAAAAATTGAAATTTTAAACTTTGTTTGTAAAAAATTTATGGTACAGGAAAATTGTAATTTTTGGCGGTGAAAAAAAACGGTTTCTTGGAGTCCCCAAAAGCAGCAAACAACGTTTAAATTTCCCCCTGGATGAAAATTGCGCAAAAATTTTTGAGCGCCACAAACTACTAGCTTTGTAGGGGTTTAAAAGCGTGTTTCCTACCTACCACAAGAAAAAAATTTTGAAATTAACCTTTGTTTGGTGAATTATGTAAAGGGAAAATTTTGTAATTTTTGGCGGTGAAAAAAAGACAGTTTATTTTTGTCACCACAGTAGAAAAAAAAACGCTTAATTAACCCCTGGTGAAAATTTGCGCAAAAAAATTTTACACCAAAAAACAACTAGTTTGTGCTGTTACAATTGTGTGTTTTCTGCGCTACAAAACAAGAAAAAAAATTGTAATTAACCTTCGGTTGTAAATTTAAAGCTCAGGAAAATTGTATTTTTTAGCTGAAAAAAGACGGTTTTTGGCACCACAGCAAAAAACAACACTTAATTAACCCCTGGATGTAAATTGCGCAAAAGAATTGACACCACAAAAATTTGTTTTGTAGGTGTTCAATTGCCTGTTTTTTACCTACAAAACAAGAGAAAAAATTGTAATTAACCTTCGCTTGGGAATTAGGCTACAAAAAATTTTTAAATTTTTTTGGGGGTGAAAAAGACGGTTTATTTTTGCACCACGGCAAAAAAAAACGTTTAATTTAACCCCTGGATGAAAATTTGGGCAAAAAATTGGCGGGCCACAATCTGTTTCTTTGTAGCATTTTTAAAAATTGTGTGTTTTTGCTAACCAACAAGAGAAAAATTGTAATTAACCTTCGCTTGTGAATTATGGTACAGGAAAATTGTAATTTTTGGTGGTGAAAAAGACGGTTTCTTGGGTCACCACAGCACAGAACAACGCTTAATTAACCCCTAGAAATTTGCGCAAAAAAAATTGGCACCCCACAAACTATAATTTTGTAGCGTGTTACAATTGATTTTTTCTACGCTACACAAAAAGAGAAAAAATTGAATTAACCTTCGCTTGTGAATTAGGCTACAAGAAAATTGTATTTTTGGCGGTGAAAAAGACGGTTTCTTGGAGTCACCACAGCAAAAAACAAGCTTAATTACCCCTGGATGTAAATTGGCAAAAGAATTTGAGCAGAAAAAAAATGAAGTTGTTTTGTATTGTAAAAACGCTTTTCTTTAAAATGAATAAAACAGGAACGGCTTAGACCCCCCTTTGGGGTATTCAATGTGCTGGAGCAGATAGCATTAAAAAGTATATGCACACAGTGGACGCACACGGACTTCAGATCCAATACCCCAAAAAATCAGAAATAAACATTAAGAGAAGCATCCTGAGACAAGCGAGACACCCACAAAAAACCTGTATAAAAATCGTTCTTCAGAAAATATCAAATCAGCCCCGGGAGCACCTTCCCTAATCAGTACAGTGAGAGGAGTGTGAGCTCCCCGTCGCGCCCGGATTATATAGTGCGGTGACGTGTCAGAACCCCCGTCTTGATTGGCTTCATCTCTGCACATCAGGGGTTGCCCTTCTTCCCCCAAGTGCTTTGCCCCATGAACGCCAGTGCTCGCAGCCATTTTTCAAAACAAAAGCACATTCGTTCAACCCCCAAATACCCCAAACTTTTACTTTGTTCAGAACCGAAGTTTTCCTGAAATTCGAAACGAATTCCCCCTTCGTTTGAATCAATTCCCCATCTTTCTTTGAAGGCTGCCAGCACTGGTTGCTGAGCACAGACCTGGTTTTACAGGCCTAGTAGAAGCAGTAACACGCCCTGAATTCAAAGTGAAACCCAAGAAAACAGACTGATTTAAGGTGAATCAATGTAGCGAGACAACCCTTTTAATGATTTTACACATGGATTGCACAGTAGAATATTAATATTTGCAGATGAAAAAAGCTTTGAAAAAGTAATCAACACAATAGAGGAAATTGTTTTTAAAAAGGGATCGGAAAGTTTGGGGGCCTGGGAAGAATGGCAGATGGGTTTAACACTGATAATGCAAGTTATGCACATGGGGGGGGAAAATAATTTCATGATTACATGTTAAAAAAAAAAACTGGGAAAAAAGACAGGGAAAAGGATTTGGGGAACCCCTGGGGACAGTAAGCTTAACTGTGCAGCAGTCGGGCAGCAGCTCCCAAAGGGCAAACGGGTTATGGGTTGTATAAAAGGGGCATAGATGCACAGATGGGAACATTATTCCCCATTATACAAGTCATTGTTAGACCACATAGGGAATTTTGGTACATTTTGGATCAGTGCACAGGAAAGACTTTGTGGAGCATAACAGTAAAGGCGGGCAAAAAAAATATAAAAGGACGGGTGGACTGCAATACCCAGAAAGTTTAGCAAGTAGGGTTTTTTTATAAAAAGAGGGTTTGGGGGGGACATAATTTTTTTTAAAATATAAAATAAAATATAAGATCCGCAAAAATTTATTTTACCCAGGACTGTCAAGAACAAGGGGGCATCCTCTCGTCTTGAGGAAAGAAAGTTTCTGCTAAAAAATAGAAAGGGGATGCTTACTGTTTTGGCTTTTTTCACACGGCTTTTTTTCAGAACATATTTCATCGGATTGCCATCGTAAATACTTTGAAATCGTTGAAAATCAGTTCAAAAAGGCCACTAAGTGTGGCACGTATTTGTAACTGATTTCCCGAGGATTCACCATCTCCAATCATTGTAGGTGGTGAATCCGCTGTAAATAATTGACAAAGCACTTGTTTTTCCGCCGGATTGCCCTCCCTCAATCCCCCCGGCGGCAATCCGGACGGAAAAACCGGGCGTGTGAACGACGAGGTATTTTTCTATTAAATCAATAGAAAATAGGCTGTGCTTGTTTTTTTTGGTTTTTCCCACGATTGACGATCGTCAACCGCGGCAAAAACGCGGGCGAATAACCTGGAACGGGCCTTAAGCAGTGAGCTGTGGAACTCCCCCGCCAGAGGGACTTTCATGGTGAATTCAAAAACAGAGTTCAAAAAGGGGTTTGGGTGCATTTTTTGGAGCGTGATAACATAACAAGTTATAGTAACTAGGATTCTGGAGAGGGGTCGTTGATCCAGGGATTTATTCTGATTGCCAGGAAGGAATTTTTCCCTAAAATGTATACAATTGGCTTCTACCTCATGGGGGTTTTTGCCTTCCATTGGATAAACACTTTAGCAAAAAAGGCTGAACTGGATGGACGTCTGTCTTTTTTCAGCCTAAGGCCATGTTCACACGGCTTAAAATGGGACATATTTCAGTCCATAATTACGCGCCGTACTGCTCAAATTACGGCTGAAATACATCCCAGTCATTACGGTAATCCACAGTTTTTATAGAGAACTATGGATTACGTCTCCTCTCCCTGCTCGGAGAATCCGCCGCGGGGGAAGATAAGTGACATGTGAATTACCAGCGGCATATACGCGCCGCTAGTAATGAAAGTCTATGGGCCGGTGAGGTGTCGGCCCCCCGCTCCGGCCCCCGTCCACACGGCGTAATTGCGGGGCGTAAAAACGCCCCACAAATAAGCCGTGTGAACATAGCCTAACAAACTATGTAACTATGTAAAGCTCTAGTTTTCTTTCAGCAAAACATATGCTGATCTTGGAAGCCAGAGTGATGAGGTTGTTCAGGTTACTTGGCAGGCCACAACCTGCCAGTTCATCCTTAATACGTGCAGCAAGGTCCCCCCAGAAGGCTGCAACAAGGGCCTCATTGTTCCAAGCAAGTTCAGAAGCCAATGTGCGGAACTGGATAGCATATTGGCCCACAGAGGAGTTGCCTTGATGGAACCGGAGCAGAGATGGTGCAGCACAGGTATTGCGCCCAGGTTATTCAAAAATGTTTCTGAAGGCGCACAGAAACTCTTGTAGATCCCCTGTCTTTGGATCCCCTCTCTCCCAGAGGGGTGAGGCCCAGGCTTCACCTAAAAGCAGGCTGATGAGAAACGGCACCTGGGCTCTATAGGACGGGAACTGGTGAGCCAGGACCTCAAAGTGTATGGTACGCTGGTTAATGAATCCGTGACACATATTGAGGTCTCCGTAGTAACAGGCAAGCAGAGGCAGGTGCTGGCTGGGACTGGTCATGGCAGCAGGAAGCGGAGCTACAGCAGGTAGCGGAGCAGGCGTATATGCCAGTGCAGACACAGCTTCATCCAGACAGGCAGTAATTGTCTGTAGTTTCTGGAAGAGTTGCTCCAGGTGGACGCCATGATGGGTAACTATGGCTGACAGGTGCTGGATATCTGGTAAGGCCTCATCGATGGGATCCATAATTATGGATCAGTTCATACTGTCATGTTTTCAAACGCAGGTGGTTAGAAACACTGGGTATGCGGATCCTGTGGGCCACCACGAGCGTAGATGATATAACTCACAGTGGTGGTAGAGCCCCTATTGTAGCCAGGTAGAGCCCTCTTATAGCCAGGTAGATGCCCCCTTTGTAGTCAGGTAGATGCCCCCTTTGTAGCCAGGTAGATGCCCCCTTTGTAGTCAGGTAGATGCCCCCTTTGTAGCCAGGTAGATGCCCCCTTTGTAGTCAGGTAGATGCCCCCTTTGTAGCCAGGTAGATGCCCCCTTTGTAGCCAGGTAGATGCCCCCTTATAGCCAGGTAGAGCCCCTATTGTAGCCAGGTAGAGCCCTCTTATAGCCAGGTAGATGCCCCCTTTGTAGCCAGGTAGATGCCCTCTTTGTAGCCAGGTAGTGCCCCCTTTGTAGCCAGGTAGTGCCCCCTTTGTAGCCAGGTAGAGCCCCCATTGTAGCCAGGTAGAGCCCGCTTTGTGGTCAGGTAGAGCCCCCTTTGTAGCCAGGTAGATGCCCCCTTTGTAGCCAGGTAGATGCCCCCTTTGTAGCCAGGTAGAGCCCCCTTTGTAGCCAGGTAGTTTCCCCCCCTTTGTAACCGGGTAATGCTTCCCCTTTGTACCCCAGGTATTTTTCCCCCCCTTTGTAGGCAGTTAGATGCCCCCTTTTTTATCGGGTAAATGCCCCCTTTGTAGCCCGGTAAAGCTCCCTTTGTACCCGGTAGACCCCCCTTTTGTATCGGTAGAATGGCCCACTTTGTAGCCAGGTGGGACCCCCCTTTGTAGCCACGTAGATCCCCCCTTTGGGGGTAGCCCAGGTAAAATTCCCCCCTTTTGTATTATGGTAGACCCCCCTTTTTGTGGGTCAGGTAATGCCCCCTTTGTAGTCGGTAGTTGCCCCCTTTGCAGTCGGGGTAGACCCCCCTTTTGTAGTCGGGTAGACCCCCTTTGTAGTCGGGTTGTTTCCCCCCTTTGAAAGTCGGGCAGATGCCCCCTTTGTACCCAGGTAGATGCCCCCCTTTGTCAGCCCAGGTGGCCCCCTTTTGTAGAAAAGGGCAGATCCCCCTTTGTAGTCGGGTTAGATGCCCCGTTTGTAGTGGGAAAGACCCCCTTGTAGTCAGGTAGAGCCCCCTTTGTGGGTCAGGTAGACCCCCCCTTTGTAGCCGGGGAAAAAGCCCCCAAAAGCAAAGAAAAATAAAATAAAAAACCCAAACTTCCCTAAAAAGGCTCCCGGGCAGCGGGCCCAGAACATTTAAACGGCCGGGACCCTCCTCGGGCGTCGCGGGGGGGAGGGAGTGAAATCCGGGGCGTCGCACCCCCTGGACTTAAACCTTGGAAAGTACACCACACCCGGGACCCCTAATGTAATACGGGGGGGAAAAGGGGAGGGGGGGAACAATCCCTCCTCCCTTACCTCCCTTTTCCAGTGAACCCGGCCAGAATGGGTGACCCGGCCGCTGGGGCCCCACTTCACCCCCCTTTTAAAAGGAAAAGGCCCGGCGGCCCCGGGGAAAGCCCCCTGACGCTACTCTGGTGCCGTGGCACTTAAAAACCCCCCCGCGGGCCGGCGGGGGGTTCGCCAACCCTCTGCCGGGGGGTTTGGCGGGGGGGGGGCCCCCCAAATTAGCAGGACCCCAAACCCAAAACGGGAGAGTTGGATTTTAAGGGTTTTAAATAGCACGGGGGTTGATACGCACACGGTAAATACTTTTTTTTAAAATTTTTTTCTTTTGACAAGCATTTAAAATGGGGAAAAGGGGTTATACTTTTGGGTTTTTTTGTGTTTTTTTTTTTTTCAATTTTTTTTTTTTTGCTTAAACCACTGTAAAACTTTAGATTTTAATCACTGCAGATGGCATTTTCCCGCTTTTTTACACACGAGGGACAGTATATACACAAATGAAACCCACACAGGTAAAATTTTTTGGAAACATGTATATATACTGTTCCTGTGTGAAATATTAAAAAAATATAAAATTTAAATACACACTACACCACTATATCTTTATACAACACCCCCAATTTTAATTCAACGGGGAAGTTTTAAAACACATATCCCAACTGCCCCGAATTTGGGGGGACTTTCCCCCCTTTGGAACCCTTCTCCCGCCCCCTTCCCGAGACAGTTGGGAGGTACCCCGATTTTTCGGGGTGTCCCCCGGGAAAATTTTCCAGGGCCTTTTGCCCTGAACCCCCGGGGATTTTTCGCTTTTGCAGTTCGCTGTTTGGGGCCCCCCCAAACGGGAGCGCAAACAGTTTTCCCGCGACGACCCGGCCCGCATTTTTCCAGGGAGTCTCTCTCCCCTCCCCAGGCGCCCCAGTGCAGAGGCGGGACAAAGGGGGAACTTTTCCAAAAGGGGACACTTTCCCCTGAGTACAGCCGGCAGGGGGGGGGCCCCGGGGCCCCCCTCAGCTACACTGCTCAGTGTACAAAACGGGGCCGGGACCCAAAAAGGCAGCAGGGGAGGAGGAATAAAAACACAAGTGAAAGGGTAAGTGTTTTCTTCCTAGCCTTTCCCCCCCCCAAAAGGGCCCCCCTGCTCACTCCCCAAAAAAACCCCCCCCCTGAACCCACCCCCCCCAAAATGGGCCCCCCCTCCCTCCCCCCCCCAAAAAGGCCCCCCTCCCCCCCCCCCCTGCAAAGCCCCCCCCAAAAAACGGCCCCCCCTCACCCCTGCTCAGCCCCCCAAAAAAACCGGCCCCCCTCAACCCCGCTCAGCCCCCCAAAAAAGGGCCTCCCCCCCCACATGTCCCCCCTTTACGGCCCCCTCCCCCCTGTTTAAACCCCCCCCCCAGTTCCCCCCCCCCCTCCCCTGACCCCCCCCAAAAAATGGCCCCCCTCCCCAAACGTCCGCCCTCCCACCCCATTTCACCCCCCCCCCAAACCCTGCCACCCCATTTCATCCCCACCCCCCCTGACTTCCCCCCAAAACGCCCCCTTTCTCCCCCCCCTCACCCCAAAGGGGCCCCCCCGGCTCCCCCCAACTGGCCCCCCCCCTCTTCCCTGCACCCCCCTCGGCCCCACCTCGACACCCCATTCACCGCCCTTCCCAAATCCCCCCCCCAAAAATTCCCTGACCCCCCAAAGGGCCCCCCCACCCCAAAGGGGCCGCCCCCCAAACACCACTCAGCCCCCCCCCCCCCACCCTCCCAAACCCGATCAGCCCTCCCTCTCTCCCTGTCACCCAAATTGCCCCCCCCCCTCCTTCCTGAAAACCCTACTCGGGGCCCCCCCGACCCTTTTCACTCAACCCCTTCCTCCCTAAACCCAAACCGCCCCTCCATTTTGACCCCCCCCCCAAACCCTGACCCTTCCCCACACACCCCCCCTTTACTACCTGCCCCCCCACACATTTTCCCCTCCCTTTCCCCCCCAAGGCCTACCCAGCTTTCCCACAGGGCCTGAATGCGTTATCCAGCCCCGGAAAAGCGGGATTGGCACCCACCCTCCACGGGGCAGGACCGCCCCCCCGGGAAACAACTGCTGTAAACCCATTTCACCCAGTTTCCCCCCAATCTGAAAAACCTATCCGGCATGGGGGAAAAAAGCGGGTTAAAAAACCTCCACAGCAGGCATCCCCGGAGGCTAGACACCTGCTGTGGGGGAAAGGGTGCCACCAGCTTTTTTCCCCGGGGGCTGGGGTGGGTTTTATTCGGAAGCGGGAAAAACTGGGTTTTAAAAAAACCCCCACAGCGAGGTGTCCCGGAAAGCTAGGTTTCCTGCTGTGGGGGAAAAAGGGGGCCAATCACTTTCCCCCGGGTGCTGGGATAAGGGGTTCAGCATGCGGGAAAACTGGGTTAAAAAACCCCCACAGCGGGGTCCAGGAAAGCTAGGGGGTTTCTGTGGGGGGTGGGGGGCCACTCAAACTTTCCGGGGTGCTGAAAAATTTGGGATTCAACATGCGGAAAACTGGGGGGTTAAAAAACCCCCCACCCGCAGGGTTCCCGGAAAGCTAGGTGGCCCGCTGTGTGGGAAAAGGGTTTCCACTACTTTTCCCCGGGGGGGTTTGGGTAGCTCATTCGCATGCGGGGGAAAACGGGTTGGGAAAACCCCCCACCAAACCCCCGTCCTGGAAAGCAAAGGGGCTTGCTGTTTTGAGGAAGGGGGGCCACCCAACTTTTTCCCAAGGGGGCCCTTTTAGGCTATTTTGCACCCTGGAAAGCTGGGTGACAAATCCCGAACAACAAGCACCCCTTTTCCCGGGGCGCCCGTATGGGGGATGCATTTCCCGGTTTTTTTCCCCGGGGGAAATGAATAGGGCTTTCAAATCCCAGAAAACTGGGGGGGATGCCCCATTTGTTTTGGGGTTTTTGTTGTTTCCCCCTTTGGGAAAGTCCGGGGGAAAAGGGGCATTAACAATTTTTTTAAAAAAAAAATTTCCCTTTAAAAAAAAATGGTTAACGAAGGCGGGGGTTTTGGGGGGTGTTTTAAATTTAAAAAAAAGTTTTTTCCTGTTTTTTGTGTGTTTTTTTTCCATTTGATTCCCGTGATTTAGTGGCGGGTTTTTCTGGAAGACGCCTCTTTTCCCTTAAATTCCCGGGGCTTGGGTCCGTCAGCGGTGTTTCTTTTTTGCCCAGGCGGGCATAACCCCCCCCCACTTTTTCCCCATAAACCCCAAACATCAGGGGTGTGGGGAAAAGCCGGGGAACCGTCAGGAGTGGGCCCCCCTAATGTGAGGGTCCCTTCTGGAGCAAACTCAGGCTGGGGTTAATTTTTTTAAAAAGGGAAGAGGGCCAGTTTTTGATGGGTTTTTCCCCTTTCTGATAGTATCCCGGGTGCTGCGGGCGGTTTTTTTCCCTGGCTGGTTATTTTAAATTGGGGGGGGAACCCGGGGCCCGGGTTTTTTTCTGAAAAAATTTTTTTATTTTCTGAGAAATTCTGCCATGGGCATCCTCCCGTAATGATTACAGGAGGTTTCCCTCCCCTGTAGGATTTTCCAAAAAATGAATTTATTTTTCAAAAAAAAAAAAAACACGGGGGTCCCCCCTGATTTCCCCTAACCGCCAAGGTTTAAAAACCCACAGCGGCAGCCTGAAAATACAAAAGAGAATGTCCATGGATACTGGGGCCCTTCCTTTAAAGAGTTAAACCCGCCCGCCCGCCCCAGAAGCGGGGCCATCACATTAGGGGTCACTTCTGACGGTTAAACCCGGCTCTTTCCCGGTACCCCCTGATGCGGTTTTAGTATTGAGTTAATGTGGGAAAAGGGGGTTTTTTGTCGGCCCTTGGGGGTGAAAAAAAAACTGCCGCAGGGTGACACCAAGGGCCCCAGCGATTGTAATGAAGAGGCGTCCATGGGGAAATCCATACTTTTACTGGAAAAAAAAGGGGGAAAAAAAAATAAAACAGAAACCAAATAAAAAAGCACTTTTTTTTAAATAAAAAACCCCCCCGGGCGCCGGCCCTTGGGACCAAGTTAGTTTTTAAATAGATGCCCCCTGGTCCGATTTGTCTAATGAATCAAATTTAAAATTAACTCCTTTCCCTTTTCACCCCTGAAGAAACACGGCTGGGCTATCTTTTGGGGGGGCAGGGGAAGGGCCACAATCTCTGGGGGTTTGGGGTTTTTTGTTCCCCCCAAAGAATTTGTTTTTGTAAAACTGTTGGGGCCCTTTTCCTCCTTTCCAACCCCCGCGGCCTAGTGTCAAGACAAAAAACAACCCTCAAACCCAACACTCTAATAACCCCCTGACCACTATGTATCGCCCAAACCCCCTACTCCTCCTAATCAGATATGAGAGTTTGTACCGAGGGGGAATTGGTTTGGGAGGGGGCTGGAGAAGTGCAGATCTAAAAATGTTTTTTGTGGGTTAAAATTTTTAAAGGGGGCGAGGCCCGGGGGGAAAAAGGTCCCTGGCGGGGCGGAAGGAAGGAGAAAGGGAAAAGACTCCCAAAAAGAGAAGACGTCACCTTTGAGTTCAAAAATTTAATTTTATGTCCTTTACTTTTAAAATTTTGGGAGACCGTGTACAAAATGCTATCTACCCCCATATGGTTTTCGTAAGGTGGTTATACCCGTCGCAGGGGCCTGTGTACAACTGCTATCTACCCCCATATGGTCACTGTAGTTTGGGGATATACAGTCGGGAGAGCCGTGTACAACAAAAGCTATCTACCCCCCATAAGGTCACTGAAAGGTGGGATAACAGTCTGGGAAGGGGGCTGGGGTAAAAACTGCTTCAACCCCCATAATGGCAATGTATGGGGAGGAATGTTTTTTTGGGGTGTAATGGTTCATATTCAGGATCCCGTATAAAGGGTGTATTAAATTTAGTCACTAGGATGGGGGATATGTGGGCATGGTGTTGTGGTATTTTTTCAGTTTCTATGTGGTGGGGTTTATATGTGGTTCATGGTGTTTTTTGGGGATTATTCGGGGTTTCTATGTGAGGGATATGGGTCAAGGGATTTTTAGTCCTATTTTGGTGGGTGATATGTGGTCATGGTGGGGGAGGGGTTTTATTCAGTTACTATTTGGGTGATATTGTTTATGGGGTGGGGGGAAATATTTGATCTCTGTATTGGGGGTAACATTTATAAAATTAATTTTGGGGGTGGGCAGGGAACCCGGGACAGGGAATTTGTTCCCTTTACGCGGGATTTTTTTGGTCACTGTTAAAGACCCCAAATTTTATTTGCGGGTTTAACCACAGAACATTGTCTGACAGCTATTTGTAATGGTTTTTTGGTATTCAATACATATTTACAGACCCTAGTGGCGCCCCCTGTTTTGTTTGGTTTCTGGTCTTCTGGGGGCGGGGCTTTGTTTTTGTTTGGGGGTGGGGTTTTAAAGGGGGTGCCTGGGGTGATGTAATTTTTTTTGGGGGTGGCCAGGGGGGTGTGGGCCTGAATTATAAGTCATTTGTTTTTGGGGGGGGGCCAAGGCGTGGCTAAAAAGGGCCCCATTTTCCAAACCTAAATGTTGGGAAAAGGGATGTAAAATGGGGTAAAACTTATCTGGGGGGTTTTTCATTTGAGTATTTTTCTGTCCCTGTTTTGAAGTAAATGTGTGTTTTAATATATATTTTATATATTTATATATAAAAAGTGGCTTTAGCGGCTCTGGGGTCGTGACTTCCCCTTTCAGGCAGAGACAAGGGCGTATTCCAGGTGAAAAATTTCAGGGGTTCGTTTTTATTTTAGCAGCAAACCCGAAAGGGAAACGGCAAGGCATGCACAAACACAAAAAAAAACCAAAACGCCCGCCCGTCTGGGCTCTAACTAACAGAGGGGCAGGGTTACTGGGCAGTCTGAGCTTTTACCCTGCTGGTTTTCCGCAGGCCCCCACCCAAGGCTTTTAAGGGAGCCAGGGGTTTGAACCACCATAGTCAGCTTTTCCTTTCCCGACTTTTAACCCCCAGGTAAACCCCGGAGTGGAGTCATGGGGGAATTTAGCATCCCCCCTCTCAATTTCTCACTCCCCAAAGAAAAAGGCCGACCCAGGGGAAAAAATTGGGGAAGCCAACTAACATAAATTTCGCATGTTAAAAAATATGTCGACCCGTTTTTAAAAGTTGACCCTATTTTAAGTTTGGCCCTTTTTATTTTCCCCCCAAATTCCTTACCTTGGGGGGATTTGTTTGGACATTGAAAGGGGGCATTTCCAGGGCATGGCCGGGATGTACACTCCATTGTACACCCCCTTTCCCGCTGGTTGCCACCTTACATATCCCCCCCCCTTTGGGTCAGACCCGTGGGGGCCCCGGGGCACCTTTTGCCCCGAAAAAATATGTACTTCTAGGGTAAATGCGTCTGAAATTTTTCCTTTTTTGGGGACCCCTGGGCTGTTTTTTACACAGAAAATTAAAATCCGTAAAGGGGCCCGGAACCACCCGGGGGGAAACCCCCGCATTTTTCCCTTTGTTTTGGGCCATCCATTTCAATGGGGGAGTGATTTAGTGGGTCAAACCCCGAAAAACCCCCCCAAACCCGAAAAAGGAACCCCAGCGCCTCGATTTTCCCAATTTTAGAGCCAACATTCCCTCTCTACAATTGGGGTAGTTCTTTTCTGGCCCCCCCCAAAAACATTTCCCGGCCTTTAGGTTTCCCCCGGGGGGTGCCTTCCCCATTAACCCTTTGGGGCAGGGGGCCCGCACCCCAAAAACCCCCCCAGAGGGAAACCGCCTGTACTATGGGAATTTCCCCTTTTGAAAAAAAGGGGTAACCAGTACAGGTCTTTTTACAGAGTCTTTCCTTAATTTTCCCGAAAAAACTTGCTCACCTCCCCGGGGTTTCCACTTTTTGGGGTGGATTTTGCTCCCTTGGGGAAATTTTTGTGGGGAGGGGGGACCCCATTTTGGCAAAGGCCCGGGCACAAACCTCCTGTAGTAACCTGCAATGCCCAAAGGGAAGGGTCTAACCTTTTCTTGGGCACAGGGGTTTTGGGGCCCAAATTT
The DNA here is from genome assembly GCA_025379985.1 of Phyllomedusa bahiana. Lineage (NCBI taxonomy): Eukaryota > Metazoa > Chordata > Amphibia > Anura > Hylidae > Phyllomedusa > Phyllomedusa bahiana. The sequence goes on along the minus strand of JAODAL010011028.1, from coordinate 6,467 downwards.
TTAATGGCCCGAGCTTGTCTACCCCGGGGTTTTTTTTTACCCCTCGGCCAATATTAAACCCGAGGGGGAAACGAGCCTCCTCTAGCCCCCCATTGCGCACTTTTTTTTGGGTTGGGCCGGGTTTGGCCGGGTGGCCCCATTGGCCCAGGGCGCTTTGCACCCTTAGGGGCCCGATGGGGGAACCCAATCCGGGCGCTGTTTGGGTTTACCACATATCCAGGTATCGGCCCGCATAGTTTTTTATTTCCGGCTGCGGATGATGGGCCATTAACCTCTGAAAAAGGTTTTGCAGGGGCCCCATGCAAACCAAAAGGGAAGGACACGTACTGGAAGTGTCCCCTCTGGGGTTTGGGAAAAAGCCGTTTTTCTTTGGCCTTATTTTGTGAGGGGAACCTGCCAATTAAACCCTTTTTTGGGTTTTAAGGTGGTCTTTTACCTCGCTGGTCCCAAAAATCTCAATCAGCTCGGGGCGACCCTTTTCAAGGGGTAGGGATCGAATTTGGAGACTTCATTTAACTTGGGAAGGGCATTTCAAAAACCCGGGAAGCTACCCCTTTTTGGGAAATTTTTCCTATTACCCCCAGGGCTAGCATTTTTCCCCTTCCTTTTTGAAATGGCTTCCTTTTTGGGGTTCCCGGCCCCCCCTTTATGGGGCCAGCCGCCCCTTTTTTGGCCCGGGCCCCGGGGGACAATTTATGTTGGTTTTTACATCCCGCCGGGGCCCGGGGAGTTCAAAAGAATACCCCTCCCGGGTTTCCCCAGTAGGAACTCCCGGGGCCTCCCTTTTCGGGCCCCCTGACAAAAGGGCTCCGCGATACCGGGGCGGGGGGTAAATCCCTTTTTTTGGGGCCCCCCCTCCCACTCCCCCTTTCAGCCACCAGGTTTTCTCCGGGCCTTCCAGGGGTTTAAAATGAGGTTAATATGGTAAAAATTTTGGGGGGGTTTTCTTTTTCCTGGCGGAAACCTTTTTAATTCACCTCACTCACCCGTTTACAATTTTCATAGGGGCCTTTCCATTTAAACTTGGAACTTGTCTTTACATTTGGGGGGCAAGTACGAAACCCCCCTGTCCCCGGGGTGAAAAGGCCCCGACTCTTTTCGGCCTGTTGTAAACCCCGGGCCTGGGGTTCCTGGGCCTGTTACATGTTTCCCTTTTCAATGGGCTAACTGCCCGGATCTGTCCCCTGTCGGCTATATTTCTCTATGACATTCTGTAAGGGTTTCCTCCCTTTCCCCATTTTTCTCTGGGCTATGTCCAGGGCCCTCGGGGGGTGTCTCCCATATAAGTCGAATGAAAAGGGCCCCCTGGATGCCTGTGGGACTTTTCCCGGATGGGGGAACATAAATTTGGGCAAAAGGTGGTCCCAAAAAATAAACCCCCTTGTCCACCCCCTTTTTTAAACCCTGCCCCAAATTTTTTTAAAGCGCCCGACCAACCATCGGTTTTGGGGATGGTACCGGGGGTTGGCATTGGGGAATTTTTTAGCAGGGGCATAGCTCTTTGGTTACCTTGGACATAAGGGGGGGTACCCTGAAACGGTCAGGATCCCTTTTGGGGGTCCCCGTACGGGTTTAATAGCTGAAACAGCCCCCCAAACTATCCCTTTTGAGGAGGTTATTTCTGAGGGCTATTGCTTCGGGGGCGGGTGGGGGGTTTAAACCAGGGACAACCAAAAATGCTGGGGGGCCCCCCCTTTTTTGATTTTTTGGGGGGGGGACCGGGCCAAATCCATGCCAATCCCCCCAAATGGGGGTTTTCCTCTAAAATGGGGGGGAAAGGGGCCAATGGACCTCCGGAAAAGGGGTCTAGGGGCGTGGGGCCCCGACACTTTCCCCCCGGGAAAGGGCTGACAGAATTTATTTCCACGGCCTTGTAGATGCCGGGCCCGTAGAAGGGTTCCCTCCACCCGCTCCCTTGTTTTTCTTTCCCCCCCCAAAATGTCCCCCCCAAAAACATGGGGGGTGCCAAACTCTAAGATCATACGGGAAAATTGCTTTGGGGGGGGACTACCAACTGTTCCCACCACCTCTTTTTGGGTCTTTCTCACCCGGGGAAAAATAAAATTTTCCCGTTAAAAGGGGAAATGCGGGGGGGGTACCCTCCTCCCCTGGGTTCCCGCGGTTTTCCCATCAATGACCTTTTACGCTTTTTTCCCAAACTTACCCAGGGTTTGGGGGCCCTCACTTGTTTGTGCCCAAAAATTTCCCCCTCGAGACTGGCAAGGGGGGGAGTTCTAACTCAGAGGGGGTCTCCTCTGGGTCTCCGGCCAGGCCGACAAGGGAAAAAAAGGGACAGGTTTTAAAAAATTAAACCCTTTTTTTTGGCACCCCGTCATTTTTCAGCAGGTACATCATTATACATTTTTTTAGTTTTATTTCCCCCCAGGTTTCCCAAAAAAGCCGGGGAAAATCCCAAAAAGCCAAAAAACTGGCTGTGAGGGAAAACTGGTCCCACGGCCAAACCCCAGGTTTGGGGGGCCCCAACCCGAGTCTCTATTGCCATATGGGGGAGTGGGGTCCCTGGTGGGGCCCCATGGATACAAACTACCCCATCCCGGGGTGAGAGTAGTTGCCCTGGGGCTCACCAGTCGGGCTTCACAAGGGTCACTAAGCTCCCCGAGTCCCCCGGGCCCCCGCACCAAAGTCCATTAAGGGGTACAGGGGGCCCCTCGTCGGTCCCTTTTCCCGCAGCGCCCGAGGGGAAAAAGACGGCCCCGGGGAAACCAGGAGGGTTTTCCCCCTCCCCATCCCCCATTCCCTGGGTTTTCCCTGCCCGGGCAAAACGGGCCGCCACATTTCCCCGGGCCCTTGGCATCACCCAACAACTAAGGGGTCCCGGGGGCCCCTTAAAAACAAGGGGTTTTTCCCCTTTTGGGGTAGGGGGGCCTCCCCCCCCCCCTTCCCTTTTTACCCGGGGAACCCCCTTTTGGGACAGGGAAACAGTCTTTCCGCGGGGTTGGGGGGTCTGGGATTTCCCCGGGGGGATGTAGGGGCCTGCCAAAAAAACTCCTTTGTAGCGGGGTGTACGTTCTAAACCCAGGGCCAATTCGTCCCCCTTTTGGGGGCGTGTTTCCCCCAAACCCCCACCTCTGGAGCTTGATGGGGAAAGGGCCCCACAAAACGGGCACAAAACCACTTTGCTCGACCCCTGGGGGGTGTGTGGGTTTCCGGCTGTAGCCACTTGTTTGGGAAAGTGGAACGGTCCCTACATTTGTGACCTGGCGGGCTTTCCCCGGGTTAAACTCCCAGGCTTGTAAACTCTGGGGCCCCTACGGGCCCCGGGGTGAACCCCCCGTTTGGGGGGCCCGGATCTTTCCCCCCCCGCAGTTTTTGTAGTCCCCTTTGGCGTCTTGGACACGCAGGTGAAATTTGGCCTTCTGCGGTTTGGGGCCCCTTAGGAAGGGAGCCAGGACATTCCCCCCACTGGGGCCGCCGCAGTGCTTTCTTCTGCTATCCCCTCAAAGGCCCCAGGTAGGCCCCCGATGTTTAAATTTCGGACATCTTGCGCAGGGAACCTTGCCAAACCCAAATGGCGGGCCGTGGGGAACCCCAGGAAATTTTTTGGTACTTTTTGGCCCCTTTTTGGGCCCGGGGGCCCGTAGCTGTTCTGCAGCGTGGTGGTTTACCCGCGTTGCTCTTTCACCCTGGCCTGGTGGGGCTCAATTAGCAGGCGATTTTGTCTCAGCTTGCGCCCGGGTTTGGGCCCCTTTTGGGGCGCTTTTTCTGCTGGGGTGGCCGCCATCAGTGGATGGGGAGCGTTGGCTTTAATTAAACTGCTTCACCCCACTCACCATTTTTTTTGGGGCCTTGTGCCGTGGGGGGTAAACCCGGGTTGCACCCCGGACATAGTTTTTCCTTTTGTCTCAAAGAGTACTTCCTCTATTTTACCCCAAAGCGTCCCCCCTTGGGGTGAGCTTTTGCGGTCTGGGGGTCGTGACTTCCCTGTTCAGGCAGAGACGAGACGGGTTCCCGGGGGAAAATACAGGGCTTCTGTAATTTTTTTTTACAGCCCAAACAGAAAGTACAACGTTGGGGAAGGGGGGGCCTCCAAAAAACCCCCAAAAACAAACAAAAAAAAAAACCCTGCCCTCTGGGGTCTAAAAACAGAGGGCAGTTACTGTCATCCCGCAATTTTACCCCGCGGTTTTTCCCGCAGGGACTCCACCCCCCAAGGGGTTAAGGTAGGGCCGGGGTTGTAACCCCCCATAGTCAGCTTTCCCGGGGGCTTTTTTACTCCAGGGAAAACCCCCGGGTGGAGGGATGGGAAGTGAGCACCCACCCCGCTCTATTCTCACTCCAAAGAAAGGGGCCCACCCCGGAAATGGCTGAAGCCAAAACTAACATATTACGCAAGTTTTTAAAAATAAAAGTCGACAGTCTAAACTGCGACACCCTATTGAAGTTTGGCCTTTCATTCCCCCAAAACCCCCTTACCTTTGGGGGGAAAGTTTTTTGGGGGATTTAAAGGTGCATGCCAGGGGCACTGGCCGGGATGTACAAATTCCCTTTTTCACCCTTTTTGTGTTGCCACCTTACAAAAATTTTTTTTATAATATTTATATATATATATATATTTTATAATTATATTTATATATATATTATAAAAAAATATATATAATATTATATATATAATGGTGTTGTTGTGACATTTAAAAATATATACCTGTAATATACACCCAGGAAAAAAAGATAAAAACACATAAAACCAAAATTTTTTTCCCGTGTGTTTCATTTGTGTATATACTGTCCCTATGTGTATGTTATTCTAAATACTGTCCCCTGTGACACAGGTTCCGTAATGAGTTTTAGATCATAATTTCCAAAATTTTGAAAATGAAAAAGGGAGGAGATTTTAGTGGGCGGGCGCGGGGGAGCGGCAAAAAAATTTTTTCAAAGGGCACGCCCATCTTTACCCGGGATGCCCCGCCCCTTCAAAAAAACCACACCCCCTCCCCCTTTAAATGCATAAAAGGGTTTGGAAGAAAGCCGGTAGATGCCCTTTTAGCCAGGGAGTACCCCCCCCTAAACCCGGTAGTGCCCCCTTAAAAAGGCCGGTAGGCCCCCCTTTTGCCCAATAGATTCCCCCTCTGTAGCCCGGGAGAGCCAAATTTTGTAAACCAGGAAAATGCCCCCCTTTTTTAGCCAGGTTTGGTGCCCCCCTTTGGGTTTCCAAGGGAGGTGCCCCCCCTTGTTAGCCGGGATGCCCCCATTGTTTGCCATAGTGCCCCCTCTGTTTGCCAGGTAGTGCCCCCCCCTGTTAGCCAGGTAGTGCCCCCCTTGTTTTCCAGGTAGTGCCCCCCTTGTTGCCAGGTAGTGCCCCCATTTTTTTGCCGGTAGATGTCCCCTTTTGTTTCCAGGTAGATGTCCCCCCTGGGTTTCCAGGGAGTGCCCCCCTCGTTAGCCAGGTAGTGCCCCATCTGTTAGCCCCGGGTTTGGGGGCCCCCCTTGTTTTGCCAGGTAGTGCCCCCTCTGTTTCCAAAAAATTTCCCCCCTCTGTTGCCAGGTAAATTTTCCCCCACCTGGGTTGCCGGTAGGGGCCCCATTTTGGGGTTAAACCCGGGTTTTTTAAAAAACCCCCTTTTTGCCAGGTAGTGCCCCCCCCGTTGCCCGGTATTTCCCCCCTTTTTGCCAGGGGAAATGCCCCCCTTTTTTGCCCCGGAATGCCCCCCTTTTTTGCCGGGTAGTTTCCCCTTCTGTGCCGGGTAGTGCCCCCTTTTGTTGCCAGGTGAGCCCCCTTTTTTCCGGGTATTTTCCCTCCTGTACCAGGAGAGCCCCCAAAAACAATAAAAATAAAATAATAAAATCCACTTACCTTCCCAGCTCCTGCACCGGCCGCTCCTGCCTCCTTCACGGCCAGGGGAAGGAGAGCAGCCGCGCGTCACTCCCCGCACCCGGCGCACTTCCCCCGCGCCGCTAACCTGTATGTGGGGCGCACACACCGGGGCCCGTACATACGGGGGGAGGGGGGACGATCCCTCCTGCCTCCTCCCCGCCCCGGGGAAAACCCGCGGGGGGGTTGAGCGGCCGCTGCGGCCGCTTCACCCCCTGTAGGAGGGGTCCGTCGGCCAAAGTAGCGCCCAGCGCTACTATTGCGCGGAAATTTTAAAGGGGGAAATCCAACCCCCGGGAGGGGGAGGGGACCCCAAATAGGGGACCCCCCCCCCCAAAAAACGGGAGAGTTGGCAGAAGGATAGATACGGGGTGGGGCATAGCCCCCTTTTCTGCCCGGACATACTTTATGCAGGGTCAGGGGTCCTAGAAGCCCGGGGCTGTTTAGGCAGCTCTGGAAACTTAAAAAACAAAGCGCCCTCTGGTTTCCATAGCAATGGAGCCAAGGATCTGCTGAATTCCCGTCAGTGCTTAGCTCCCGGGGGGGAGGGCTGTGCAGGGAGCACAAAGAGGAGGGGCGCTCTCACTGCCCCTAGATGCTAAAGGGGACCTACACCTTCAGACAAACCTCATGAAGT
>JAODAL010011027.1:0-102013 GCA_025379985.1 Phyllomedusa bahiana | reverse complement strand
CCCGTCCCATCCACTCCCTTTCCTGCTCCTTTCCGTCTCTACCCTGCCGGGCCGGAATGCGCGAGCTCTTCATTTTGGCTTTAAAGGGACAGCGCGTCGGTGATTGGATAATTGCCGGGCGCTGACCCTTTTATAATGTATGGGTCCACGTCACTTCCCTGCTGGATCTTTGTTGCCTCCGTGCCCTAGAGAAAGCATTATCTGTGTTCTTGTCTCTGCCATGTTCCTGACCCTTGCCTAAGTTTCTCGACTCTGAACCTTGCCACCTGCCGCCGACTACGTCTACGCCTCACGATTCTGTACCACGCTACACCTCGGCTGCCACCGCAAGCAAGTCACGTCAGGGGTAGCGACCTGGTAGACTCCCGCCGCAGCAAGTCCACCCCGCTTTGCGGCGTGCTCTGGTGAAAACCGGGACCTACTTAGACTCCGTTCCCTGGCATGACTTACAATATCGCTTACAGCGGTCCAGAGGATCCACTATCCCAGCCGTTACAGCCCCCATACAACTGCATAAAAGATAAAAAGGATATGACCGTTGAAACACAAGAAGACAAAAACTACAAATTTTAGCTGGTCATTAAATAGTTTTCAGTCCTTAAGCTTAAGGGGTTAATAACCTCATGGATAGTATGTCAAGGCGTGTAAAAATGTGCATTTCTGCATGTGGCTCTTATACTTGATAATTAATAAATTGAGATTTTCTGAAAATGTTGTTTCCATATTTTCCATTTGCATATCATTAACATGTCTATGCATCCTGTGGTCACTTTTTTTTTATGGAGTTGCAATTTTTTATGTTAAGTTTAAGAAGTGTATAACTGATTGGAAGAATTACTCTTGTAAAGTTATCAGCAAAAAGTGATCAGCATTTTCATTAAAATCAAATCTGTGCACTCACATAAACATGCTGATGAGCCATTCTTGGAATGCTGGCAAAGTTCCCAAGAATGAACACATTTCCAAAGTAGCTTGGAGTGTATCAGCCTTTCTAAGATCACTTGCTTAGATGTGTCAGTTTGAATGACTGTTCCTTAAGTGGTCTAAAGAATGATAATGTGTTCAAGCATCCATAGTGAATATCCAAGGAGTCTTACGTAACTTATTAAAATTGATGAGAAGCAATTGTTACAGGTTGTCCAAGCATGTCTACAAACAGAGACGCGGTAAAGGAACCAGATGTAAACCCATAACTGTAAAAGCAATGAGATGTGTGAAGGGCATAGGGACACAACAGGAGCATAGGATATGTTAGGTATTGATTAGCTTTCACATTCAAGGGGGAAATTTAAGCAGCTGTAGATAAACTGTTCCTGCCTAGTAGCTGTTCTCTAATTCTTTAGTTTTGTCTTAAAGGTGTATTCCACCAAACAAAAAAACACTAATACCACATCCTAAATGTGTACAATTAACATATTTTCTTACACTGTTGCCCTTCATATGCTTCTCTTCAGCGCATCAAGAGTGCACTTGGCTTCAATAACAGCTCAATTGGGTATTAGACTACAATTCCCATCATGCATTTTTGACATATCCTTCGTATTCCCCTGGCTGATAAAGCGCAAGCATGCAACCCCCGTGCAGCTTATAGTGTGTTCACTAACTGCTGGGCCTCTTACATTAGTTTCAAGTTACCATACCCTGAGCATGCCTGACCAGAAAGCTTAAAGGGGTTTTCTTGCTACAAAGATCATATCTGTTATGATGGGGACAGTAAAAATATGCAATTATGCAATTGGTTTGCATTACATAAATCATTTAATATAGTAGATATGAGCTAATCTGTGTGTGTCTAGAGCTAAATCAGCAGCCTGACATCGGGCCACACCCCATTTGCTGTGATTGGCTGCCTGATATTTAGTTCAGCCCTGTAGGGGCATGGCCCCTAATCAGGACACCCCCCCTGTGCTGTGATTGACTGCCTGCACTTTGTGTTTACTCCCATTTGAGGTGTGTAAAATTAAAGTGAAACTATCTGTCTCCGCTTTCTGTGATGGCTGTGTCAGTGTAATAAAGGCTGTCTGAGCTCCTCTCTATGCTGATCTCCTATTGATAGCTCTATGTAAAGGATCTGGGCAATTACTGCCTCTCTAGCTTTTAGATTCACTCCCCCTTACCTCATATAACACAGCCTTATACAGTCTGTTTCCCTTTACCTCCTGCCTAATAACACAGGGGGGAGCAGAGTGCATTTCTCCCATTTGTTTCATTAGTTCAGGCTGTATATCTAACTGTTTATAGCAATACAGTTGTTCTGGTTACAAGTAGCCTGGAAGAGAAGTGACAGCTCTGCAGGCATGAGAATTGACCATTACAGGAGATCTGCTGAGCTATGATATCCTCTCCCTTCCACTGCTCACAAAGAATGATGATGTCACCAGTCTTCAGTGAGGAAAAGCACGCATAATGGGAAGAGATACCCACCCCGGATTTGAAGCTGTAAGAGACAGAAACAGCTCAAGTCTGCAAAAGCTTGTGATGAGAAAACCCCTTTAAACTGAACAACAAGTCATATCCCTTGGCAACAAGTTATAAACATCATATTCTATGTCAGTCATTGGTCAGGGATTATGTGGGAAAATAATGAAAATATTTAATAACTATATACTGAAGATTTTTTTTTACTTTGTACTACTCATTTTCAATAGAAATCAGTTTTGTATACCAGAACACCCCTTTAAATTTTTTCAGTCATATCAATTGCTTCAGTTTTATGGTACAAGAGATGCTTGATCCCAGTCTGGTTCTATAACAGTAGTGTTGTGGTCACCATATGAATATATATAAAGTTGGCCACTACCATTCCAGTTCACCATGGATGGAAATCTGTGACCGACCACTCAGCACTCCCCTTCCACCAGTTGACATTAGTTTGTGTCTGCCACCTTTTTTCACTAAGTTGTATAAGCTACTGTCTTATATAGATGACTATACATTTCTTGAGGAGTGTTACAGATTATCATTTCCTCATATTGCAAATACAGTAAAGCAAAAGTCTAAAGAAATAAAAAAATGTTACCATGATCCAATAAAGGAAAGCATATCAGGTCTAAATATGACGTTATAGCAGTGATAGCAAGCTTTACACATATTTATTCACAACACAAGGAGATCATGGGGTATTGTAGAAGCCACATGCCTCTTCAAATTGCAGTCAAGACAATTTGTTTTTATTTAAAATAAAGTGGAGGTTTCAATTTTAGTGACATATATTAGAGAAAAAATTTAAAATAAAATGAACAGCTTGAAACTTGATACCATGATAAAAGCTATTGGTGTAGCAAGATGGGGACAGATAAGGGGCTAGATGGGCTAGATACTTTGACTCTTAGGTGTTCATTTTGGTTGATCATTGTGATAAATATGCCTTTTTACAGCTCTGTACATTTACGCAATATATTGTATGAATATATTGTGTATCCAGCTGTCTGGATCAGCCTGCTCCATTATGTCTACCCAACTGTGAGAGAGAAATGTAAAAGAGATGTTAAAAGAAACAGAGGAAAAGACCAATTGTTTGGATTTAAAGGGAACCTGTCAGATAGTTTATGTCATCATATCCAAGACGAGGATTTCTGAGTAAAAAGCAGAGAATATCCCGACAGGACTCCTTAAGAGACAGTGGAAGTTCTGCTTACCCCGCCAATATACTGTTATTGACAGCTTTCCATGTATCAGTGTCTGTACACATCAAACTGTCAATCATTATATGGGGGTGGGTCAGCAGTACTTTTACTATCTGATTCAGTTTTTTCTCATTTTTTTTTACTTTGGAATCCTTCTTCAAATCAAACAAACCTATATATAAACCTGTAACAACCAGCGGTGTCAGTGTACACTGTACACCGACACCAGGTTTTTGGGGTGGTTTCATACATTTCACCCTAAGAATTTAAAGCTGATCATAGATTTAAAGACATATTTCTTAGGATTATATTTTGGTATTTATACACATACTGAGCATGGACTTGTATTAACTCATGAAGTTTATAGCAGCAAAAATAAATAAAGCAATAAAATAAAATATACATCCTCACTATACAATATATTTAAAGGTGTTTCATCGTTTGAACTGTTCAGGCTATTCAGCTAATTCTCTCAGATTGAATTTGAAATCCAGGGGCGTGTCCCCCTTCACACGGTTTCCCCTTTCCCGGAGGCAGTTCCCCTCACTGAAGAACGTGACATCCATTTGATGAGCAGGGAATGCAGAAGGTTTCTGGATATAAAATCTCTGTACCTCCGCATGCTTTTTTCGCAGCCTTCAGGGTCCACAAGCCCCCAAGCACCTTTTTTTATCTCTTAGTTACACACAAATTTCACAAAACCCGCAGATTTTTACTTCCTGTTCTTACTCAACTACAAGGACAATAAAATTATAGATGTCTACACATATATTTTCATATCTTTACATATGTGTACAATTTATAAAAGTGTCCCATCCTCCCTTGGTGGACTACTGCGAGATGGGACACTAAAAAGGGGAGCTTTGTGTGTTATAATAAGTAAAATTATAGATGTCTACACATATATTTTCATATCTTTACATATGTGTAGAATTTATAAAAGAAAAAAAAATACTGATGGGGCTTGAACTCCTAACCTCTCTCTTGCAGAGCGGATCAGCTAAGCACTACACTACACATACACCTTGTACAAATGCTGGTTGAATCCTAATGTTATAAAACTAACAGGATGAATCATAAGGAGGCGGGGCTTGCATTAGATCTGAGGAACAGAACACCCTCTTTTCAAAGTAGCAGCTTAAGGACTGGGCCTGTGAGGAGGTGAATCAACCTCTTGGCAAAAGCCCTTGAATCATTGACCCTAGAGCTGGGAGATGTATATACAGCCAGCAGACCTTGGTTTCACTATCGATTTTAACAGCTCAGAGGGGAGTAAACACAGAGTGTGCAGGCAGCCAATCACAGCGCAGGGGGGCGTGACCGGGGCGTTTCCTGTCTAGGGGCGTATCCCAACAGGCTGAATGAAATGTCAGCCAACCAATCACAGTGCAGGGGCGTGTCTAGGGGTGGAAAACGTCCAGGGGGAGTGTCTGACCAGCAACAGCAGAAATAGAACACAGATTTACAGAGAAGCTCATCTCTGCTAAACCAAGTGACTGAGGTAATGCAACCCAATTACAAAAGTGCTTAGTGTTCCCATAATCTGAGACATGATCTTTGTAACGATAAAACCCCTTTAAGGAATTTACTTCTTAGAAATAATGGCACTGATTTTATTTTTCACTTATTGTCTGCCTCCCACCTTTTTTTTATCTTATTTTTAATTCCTCCAATTATAGAGATTATTTGTTTTCTCTGTTTCCTGTGCCTTTTTTCAGGTGATTTATTGATTTATGGAACAACACATTTATATAACTTATTTGTAGGTTGTTAAAGGGAAGAGGCTGATACTCAGTAGGTCACCTGGCCACCTGCCACAGCCTGCTTACTTCTTAAATAATTGTGCACAATAATACTGTATCAAATGCACATAATAATAACCTGATCCAGTTGTAAGATCCAGTGGTAGGGTGTATTTTAAACCACCAAATTCACTGATTATAATTTCACAAAGCTTCATTTTTATTACTAATGTCTAAAATTGTCCCACAAAAGAAATAAAATTTTAAATTTATTTTCGAAATATCCTAAAAATCCAGTATTCATTCTATTCTCTGGTTAATTGTAATATATTGTTAGTATTGTCTATAGCACATCACACTGCAGATTGTGGCATGCAATGAAGATGCAGCACCGTCTCCACCTAAAAATACCTAACTCAACCCCCTCCCCCGACATGTTCTGTTGGCTATAGGTATCTTCTGGGGTATTGGGTTAAACGCACAGAGGATAAATTGAATAATAGATTTACTTAGGATTGGCACAGTGTCTTAGTTTAAAGAGAAATTGTCACATAGATTATGCCCCCCTTGCTGAGGACAGCACAACCTAGTGACAGACATGCTGTTTCCAGCGCTGTGTCCCTTGTTCTGTAAGATGCTGCAGTTTTAAAATATTAAATGCTCAGATCTGGCATTTTTCATTCAGAAAAGTCTAGTTTATTCATGAAAAGAGTTTGCTTAATTCATGACCTGAGGCTAGAAACATGTGAACAACTGTCAGGTGGGTGGGGTCTGCCTTGGGTGGGAGGGGCTAACAACTGCTCCTGAATAAGCTGTACTCTTTTCTGGATGAAAACTGCCAGATTTGAGCAATAAATGCTCTGAAACTGCTGCATCTTATAGAATAAGGGAAACAGCGCTGGAAACAGCAAGTCTGTCACTAGCCTGTGCTGTCCTCAGCAAGGGGAGCATAACCACCTATGTGACAGGTTCTCTTTAAATTATATTTCAGCTGGTGGGTCAATTTTAGAAATTAGTATTAAAAGTGAAGTTTTATGATGATATAATCAGTGGATTTGGGTTTGAGGGTGCAGAGGTCGCATAGAGTTCATAGTTGACTGGCAACAACTATTACTGTATCACTCTGCCTAAACATTGAGAGACCTGTGCAACCATACATGTATATATCCATGGTTCTCTCTAACTGGAAGAACACCAGTTGGCTTCCACAGGGGAAATTTTAATGATGTAACTGTCTGTATTTGTTACAGCATCAAAGCTTTCCCTGGTGAAATCAATGTTCCTTTCTCCAGTTAAAGGGAAATGTCATCAAAAAATTACCTATTTTTTAACTCAAGTGTTTATGTTAAATACATTTTTAAGAATATTTGGTAATTTTTTAAATTATTTTTATATCACTATCTTTTTTTTTTTTTTATCCTGAAATCCTACAGTTTTCACTTTGACCACTAGGTCTAATAATAGTCTAACACTTCTTGTTCTGTAGAAAAAAGGTTTCAGAAGTCTCCTCATTATCAGCATAAGCAGGGTTACACTGAAATGTGACACCAATATGTAGAGATAACACAGAATCCACCATTCACAATAAGAGATAGTCACAGGTCCCTATCCCCCCTCCCTGTACACTGATTCCTTACCACATCACAGCTGTTGCCGAGAAAACTCTCCCTCCTATAGAAGTCAACGGGTCTGCTCCTATTCACAAGCTTCTAGGTCCATGAAGTTGCTGTAAAGCATCTCTCTAAATGCTGTTAAAAGCAGCAAATCTACAATCAGACAATTAAAACAGCAAAGAATATGTATCAGTATCTCATTTCAATTAATAAAAAATATATATTGCTGATAAATTCCCATTAATGATCAGGCAGAGGGTTGTTGTATCACACAATGTAAGAGAAAACTTTGCAGCTGCATTGTCCTCTCTATCCTCCCAGAAAACAGAAGTGAATGCAGTACAATGCTGGACCCTGGAAAAAGGAATAACTAGAAGACTCTAAGACTACATCCACTGCTCTCCGGCAGAAATCATTACGTTAACCCCTTTACTGCCCTAGACCACAAGACCATCATTGATCCTTAAATTATTCTCCTCAATTTCATCACCAAGAATCCTTACATTAACAAGCATCTTACAGCATTGGTTGCAGCGGTTACATGACACTGCCTTACATCACTTTTCGGAAGCATACAGCTCTGAACTGTGATATAAGGCAGTGTCACATGACTGCTGCAGCCAATCAGTTGGTGAAACAGTGACATTCTGTTGAGCCGGAGACAAGAAGAAAACAGAGGACCGGGGAGAGACTCTGTAAAAACAGGGGTGAAACAGAGGTGAGGAGAAAAGTGAGGATGTATATTTTATTTTGACCTTATTATTTTATTTTTAAATATAGTGGACATTCCCCTTAAATGAGTAGTGATGGGAAGCAAATAAAGTTTTCTACATTGCATGATGCTTTTCTTTGTGATTTGGAGGGAGGGAAATTGTATGTGAGCTGGTTGGTTTTGAATGCCAGAGCTGTTTTTTAATCCCAGTTATGAAAGGGAACTTGTCCCACTGAACATGGTATCTTATCTGCAGGCAACATATTATAAAGCAATAGATGAAAAGATTATTATATAATTCTGTGGAAAAAAGATTTAGAGTAAATTGTAGTTTACTCCTTTAAATTCCTACTTATTTCTATGCTTCGGAGTCCACTGTGTGATTCTTTTTAGTGATCGACAGTTCCCCTTTCAAACTATTTTAGGGGATGTTCACACTGCATTTTGAATAAATCCCTTTCAAATTGCTAGGCTCCTGTGAGCTACATGTGAACTGAGGATAGATAACTACATCCAATAGAGTGTGCTGTGGAGCGCCTCGGCTCTTTTCCCATAAGCCTTTGCTTTATGCAAAACAGTCAGTGAGGTCTGAATGGCAAGTAAACCATCACACCGACCAATTTATTGGTTACTCTCCTCAAGGAGAGATCTTTTCCCTTTCAAAGCCACTCTTGCCTCTCATCCAGCCAACCAGTAATTTCTACACTGCACTGACAAGGGGCAAATATCCCGAAACAGCTGTCTGTAGTTGAACTTAACTGGTTTGGCTCAAATGTCTTTCACATTGCTAGGCTCCTGCAAGCTACATGTAACCTTAGGATAGATAACTACATCCAATAGAGTACGCTGTGGAGCTCCTTGGCTCTTTTCCTATAAGCCTTTGCTTTATGCAAAACAGTCAGTGAAGTCTGAATGGCAAGTAAACCCTCACACTGACCAATTTATTGGTTCCTCTCCTCAAGGAGAGATCTTTCCCCTCGAGATATACATGGATATGAACTCAGCAGAAAGAAATCTAGATACTGTGGAGTCAGTTGATTGAAAACATATGGCCTGGAGGTATATACCTATCAAAGGAACAAGGGGCCACATGTATGAAACAGTTTTTGTCTAAAACTCACTTTTTCCCCATACGTTTTTATGGGGAAAAAAGTGAGTTTTAGACCAAAACCATTTCATGTATGTGGCCCAAGGTTCTTTGTTTGAGAAGGAATACACCCAGGTGGACTACGTATGATAAACTTAGATTCAAAAATAGTGTATAGGAAATAGCTATGTTTAAATTGATTGGCAAAATGTATTCTTGCAGATGGAGGGAGGCTATAAAATCATGAGTTGGAGTGGGATTTGGGCAGACATTCTTGGGTATATGCAATGCTATATGCTGTATGTCTGTCAATGCTTGCAAAAGTAGAAGGTAGAAACAGCACTGGATATTGAAGAAATAGGATAGTGCACGTCCCTCAGACTGAACGATGTCTGCAATGATCCAAGGAATTTGAAAGGACAGCACTTGAAAAGCAAACAGTGTTTATTCCAGCAACGTTTCAGCTCTAAACAAAGCCTTTCTCAAGCAACAACACAAGGTGCAACTGTGTATATATAGGAAGTGCCATGGTACAATCAAAATAAGTGATCATTAAATAATTACAGTGCAATAATCATATAAACATTGTTACAATACAGTACAAACATCAAAATCAGCATGCAATCACAATTTTACACCCCCGTGCTATATTTTGTGCCAAATTTCACAATATAAATGAACATATAAGTTCAAAAAGATAAGTGAACACAATCTAGAAGCAGGTGTAAACGGTTAAAGCATAATTACATTACTTATTACGAGTAATTCCTCCTCACTGGGTACGATGTATCTCCATCATGTTGCTCCGGAGTCTGTGTAAATCTACTGTGCATGCGCGTTGGAGATCCAACTGCGCACGCGTACCTCTCCTTGTTGCGTCTCCAGTTGCCATGGCATAGCAGGAAACTCTGCACAGGCGCAGACACGTTCACTGCTAATCAAACGTATGGGTGTTACCATAGTGATACCAGAGGCTTGCACAAGCGCACATACACTCCTAGCTTCACAAGCAAGTGAAGCAATAGAAAGGAGCTACCTGCAAACTGCTAACAGGGTAAGTATGAAAAAAGCATTACTAATAATATAACCCCTAGAAGTGGGAAACCCCACATAAGACCAGCAGACACATAGAAATTCTACATGTCTCCCGATCCCATGGGCGCCACAAAGACCCACCCAGCGAACCAGGTAGGAACCCTGAGAGACGGTTCCCACGACTATATAAAGGGCCGCGCAAGTCAAGGGAAGACAGCGCTATATACATACCACCATACACAATCCTGCAAAACACAACATAGGACAATACATAATGCCAGACGCAGAAGGAGACATCTAATCCCAGGAGTCGGAATACTCATTCATAAAATCTGTAAAGAAAGGAAGAAGAAAAAGAAATAATTAATACAATTAAAAAATCATAATATTACTAACAAATTACGATCTATATCAATTAGATGTCAATCCAGCACCTAATGTGCTATCATACTCAGAAGGACATATGGGAGCAGAAGAACAGAGGCAATCTCATCTATACATCTGTGGATAGATCTTGAAATCAATATTTAATCCACATGGGGATAATGTTTCTAGTTTGAATATCCATTCCAGTTCCTTACGTTTTAACAGCACTATTCTATTACCGGACTTCTGATCAAAAGGAATATGGTCTACGATCCAAAATTTTAAATCCTCAATTTTATGATTAAATTCCTGTAAATGTCTAGATGCAGGAAGATCCATTTTTCCCAACCTAATCGTAGATTTATGTTTGTTAATCCGAACTCGACATTCCTGTGTTGTTTCACCTACATATAATAATTTACAGGGACACATAAGGATATATATAACATAGCTACTCTTACATGTTAGAAAGTGATTTATTCTAAATTTCTTTCCACTTCTAGGATGTATAAAAGTGTCACCTTTCATAAGATGTCAACAACATTGACAGGAAAGGCAAGGGAAGCAACCTAGTCTAGAATGTATAAGACTAGAAAATTTTTAGGTTCAGTACGGACTAAAATGTCCCTAAGATTTTTAGATCTTCTGTATGCCATCCTAGGTGGAACAGCAAACTCCTTAATAGTCGGAAAATTTTTATTGAGGATATGCCATTCTTTACAGATCAAATTACGAATTTTTTGAGAAAATTTATTAAACGTGGTAATACAAGTTACTCGTTGTTCTACTGAATCTCTTTTTTTGCTACTAAGTAACAACTTACGATCAATATTTCTCACTCTTTTTTTTCTGTGACTGTATTAGAGCTGTAGGATAACCACGTGTCTGGAATTTAGAAGACATTTCTTCTAATCTATTGTCTAAGAGGGAAGAATCGGAAACAATCCTTTTTACTCTAAGGAATTGGCTATACGGTAGGGATTTAACCATGGCCCTTGGATGGAAACTATTATAATATAGAGTATTATTTTTATCCGTAGGTTTTACAAAGAGGTCTGTGGCTAACTTATTATCCTGTGCTGTTTCTACCTTCTACTTTTGTATTCTATGAACGGGGAACGTGCACGGTCTTTTTTCATTATATCTTATTTTTGGTGTATAAATATGACTACTATTCCCAACTTCTTTTCATACTCTAAGGAGGATGTGGGACGGATTCTACAGGGAATCTCTGGAGACGCAACCTTTTTGGATGCTCCTTCTATCATCAATATAAAAAGAAGATGGGAAAATGAACAGAGGAAATTAATTTCAACTCAGTTACATTTGCTCACAATTGGTGAATACTATAAGGCCAACAGGATCCCTAGAGGTATGAGGTCTCATTTGACCCCAAATCTTTTTTCTGAAAATGATGATTTTTGCCAACGTTTTATTCAAATATCTAACAAATATGCACGGGATGTTATGTTACTCAATATGGAATTTTTACAAGCTGAATTGTTAAAAGTCGAATCCAGGATCAGTGAGCTTGATGGCATATTATCGGGACTACTTACAAATGAGGACTTGACCAAATATAAAGATGATTTTTCTCAATCCTAAATTTAGAACTGAGTTGGAAAATATGAAAAGACAAAAGTGGCATCGGGATTTGGAGGATTATAGAACTGAGAGGGTGTATAATTGGCAAAAACCGTTGACCAACAGGAACTTTAAAACAAGGATTTTGACTCAAAAGAGAAAACAGTATATATCATCATCTGACCCTGAAACACAGGAGACACCTTCTTTTTTGGATTTGGATACCCCTTCCCCAGGCGTACTAGGAGAGGGGGTCGAAAACACAAACGCCGGTACAAGAACTCGTATGACCAGAGAGAAGAAAGCAAAGTTTATCTTCCAGAACAAGATAAAAAACAAGACTTAGTGGTAAATATTTCATCTTGTGTACTGTCGGATATTGAAATTAATGCCTTGAGTAAAGGACTTTCTTTTTGTCCATCTAATAAGATTGATTGGTTCCAATTGGAGTTAGATCTTTTTGAGTTTTTTAGGAAAATTAAGTTGAAAGTGTTTTTTTCTAATTTATCTGCACCAATGCCTATTGTACAGAATATTGATGACAAACATACTTTTGATATTTGTTTCTCACAAACAGGTTTACAGAAAAAAAGTCATGTTGTCCCGTATATGGACAATCCTCTTATACACACTTTTGAATCTAGCATCAAATTGGGGATTAAAAAAATCCGTGAAATTCAATTATCAAAATATGAGTATGGTGGAAAGACAGGCCATTGATAGATTATCTAAAAACAATCTTATTACTATAAAACCCGCAGACCCGCAGACAAAGGGGGAGCCCTTGTACTGATGGATACTGTAAATTATATGGAAGAAATAATGAGACAGTTGAATGACACTTCTGTGTATGAAATATTACCAGTTTATCCTCTCCCTAATCTAAAATCTAAGATTAAACGGATAGTACACACAGCACATGTAGATAGGATTATTGATAAAGAACTTGAGGATTTTTTGATTGAGAAGTTTCCAACTACTCCACGGTTTTATTGTCTTCCCAAGATACATAAATCATTGATAAATCCTCCCGGCCGGCCTATTGTATCTGGACAAGGTTCGATTTTTTTTTTGTCCTATAGCCATGTTTTTGGATAAGATATTGAGAGATTTTGCTTGTTTAGCACATTCATAGATCAGGGATACTACCCATTTTTTGAACATCATCAGTACTCTCACTATACAGATAGTGATTTGTTAGTATCTTTTGATATAACTAATTTATATACGTCTATTGATCATGGTAGAGGCATATCAGTTATTAAGAAATTTTTGAATGCATCTGATTATCCCGTAGATAACATTGAATTTTTGACCAATTTATTACAATTCATCCTTACTGAAAATTATTTCTCTTTTCAGGATAAATATTATATCCAAAAAAAAGGGGACCGCTATGGGATCAAACGTTGCGCCTAGAGATGGGCGAACTGATTCTAACGAAGTGGACTTCGTTTAGAATTTCAGGAAAACTTCGGTTCTGAACGAAGTTGAAGTTTGGGGTACTTCGGGTGAACTAAGTGCGCTTTTCATTGATAAAATGGCTGCGAGGCACATGGCGTTACATGGGGCAAGAACTCTGGGAGGAAGGAAGGCATAGCTGCATGACAAGTGCCAGAGATGAAGCCAATCAGAGACCGGCGGGATTCTGTGACGTTCACGCACAATATAAGTCCATGCGCGATTGCTGGGAGCTCACCACTCCTCTCACTGTACTGACTAGGGAGGTGCTGCTGCGGGCTGATAGCTCATTACTAAAGGAACTGGATTTTTATACATCGATTTTTGTGGGGTGTCTCAGCTTGTCTCGAGGATGCTTCTCTTAACGTTCTATTTATGATTTTTTGGGGTATTGGATCTGAAATCCAGTGTGCGTTCCACTGCGCTGTAGTATTACATTTAAAATCCTATCTGCCTCACAGCACCATTGAATATTCCCCCAAAGGGGATCCTAAGCCAGTTCCTGTTGTATTCATTTAAAAGAAACAGCGTTTTTACAATACAAATACCCCACTTCATTTTTGGGCTGACTCATTCTTTGGCGCAATTTCAGTCAGGGGTTAATTAAGCGTTGTTTTTCAGCTGTTTGGTGACTCCAAGAAAACTGTCAGGCAGTCCCGGTGCTAGCAGACGCCCAGGAAGTTGGTGGGAGGAGCTGTAGGTGCTGCTGTGCTGCTGAGGACTGTTGTGGGAGATAGGTAGGGGAGACCTTGGCCTAGTGAAGCCGTTATCTGCCTGGGACCTTTTGGCTTTTGAGGACTGTAACATCTACCTTGTGAGTACCCCCGTTTTCATTCTGCTTTCTATTTTACAGGGGGTGGATCCCCCCTGGGGGGGCCCGGGGGAGAGCCAAGGGCCAAGGACTTGCTCCTTAAGTGGGAATATATATTGCTTGGTTGCATTAAGTTTATTTTACCACCTATTACATCTGGTGAAGATTTGTGTTGGACTCTGTTTTTTTTTCATAGCTTAAAAAAAAAAAAAAAGAAAAAAAAAAAGAGACCCCTGTAAATCCCCCCCCAATTGGGAGTGAGTGCCCGAGGACCACCTGCCTTCCTGGGGGGGGTGGCAGCCCCCCAGGAGGGCGCGAGAGCTACTAACATCATGGAGCAGCAAGCAGAGAATCCCGCTCCCCGGTTCTGTGCCGGCGGGGAGTGTGGCTAACATGCGACCGGCAGTGCCTCTGCTCTCTGTCAGGCAGCCGGGTGAACACTGCAGATAGGGGGGGGGACATTCGAGCTGTAGCGGAGGCAATGGTTGAAGGCAGCAGGGCAGACTAAGGATGCCTCTATAGCGGAGGTGGAGAACTGGGGCTTCCATGCGTGAGGGAGAAGAAGCAGGAGCCATTGCATCCCGTTACCTCCGCTATTTCAGCAAGTTACCAAGGCCTGGGGCAAAGGATTGCGTGGTAGATGATCCTTCAGGTAGCAAGACACCAGCGCAATCATATGGGGGCCACAAGCGAGACGTCCGATATCAGCAGTCAGCAACCGTCTGAAGGAAAGATCTAGACAAGCTTCATGAGGAGCGGGAGAGCAATCTGGAGGAAGCGGGCATCTTCCAGGAGAAGTACTAAATGATGAAAGGTTTCCTGGCAATGCGAACAGGATGCGGATCGGCCAGCAGCTCGCAGCCAACATGGCGGGAGGCAAAGCCGGAGCGTGATGAGGAGGGCGGAGCGTCCGCCACGTGGTGACCAGTCAGCCAGTCACGACCCAGGAGAGGAGTGCGGTGGCATTACCTGGAGGTGGGCCGGAGCGGGACGCGAGTTCCGGCCTCGTGTGCTCCTCGGCGTTCGCGGCGTTGCAGTGCGCAAGACCGGAAATGGGAGACCGTAAGTCCGGGGCCGGAACCGGAAGTTGCGTTGTGGCGCCGGTGGGAGTCGGCGCCATCTTGGACGAGGAAGGCAAGTCTGGCGCAAGCGAGTAAGAGCCCGGCGCCGGCGGAGTTGTGACGGCGCAGATTTCGGCAGGGTAACTCCGCCCCTGTGATGGCGGCGGCGGCCGCGACTGCCCGCCGCCATGATGAAGTGGGCAAGGGGAATCCGGCAGTGAGGGAAAGCCACCCCTAGGGACGAAGCAGACTGATTTTTTTTTTTTTTTTTTTTTTTTTTTTTCCTTTTTATTATATATATTTTTTTTTTTGTTTATTATTTTTTCTTTTTTTTTTTTTTTTTTTTTTTGTTTTTTTATTTATTTTTTTTTTTTTTTTTCTTTTTTTTTTTTTTTTTTTTAGCCATCCAATTAGAATGGAAGGGCGGACGGGCAGAAGCCTGGGGGACCGTCAAGCAGATCCCCTAGTGGGATCAAGAAAAAGGGGCGGGGCGGCGCCCGAAACTGCCCGATGAGGCTATGCAGCAGCAAATTCTAAGACAAATAATACTGCAGCATAGTCAATCACAGCAAAGCAATACGGCAGAGTCATCAATATTTACAGGCAAGCTCCATCTCAAGGTGCAAGACATTTCTAACAGGTCAGACAGAGCAACTATGGGGAGCCCAGTGAAGTGGAAGGCAGCTGTGATTCAGCGATCAACGCCCTCTGCCCGTGTCGAGGATGAAGAAAACGACAGTGAGGACTCAGCCAACTCCTGCAACATGGCCTTGAGGGAGATCGAGATATTGGAATCCCCTGCGCGGATGGCTGGCTTGGTCTTCGGGGATGAAGAACTCCCAGAAGAAGACACCCTTAGTAGAAAGAACAAGAGAGAGAAGAAGACAGAAAGCTGGTGAGTGGGTCCCCCCGGACCAGGCTATGGGACGGTCTCAGAAGCCGGGGCAGCTGCAAAGCTGCCTCAGAACCTCTCTCCACCGCGGGTCCCGTGCCCTGTAATAGTGGGCTCTGGGACTACGGGGGAGTAGGGGAGAAAACGTCTGGAAGGGCTGGTATCCTGAAGCCTGCGGTTCTGGTATTCAGGGCCGCGGGTGATGGGCTCAACCAGGTACAGGAAGGTTCTTCAACACCTCCGAGAGGGCTCCCTGTTACGGGGGGGAAGCCCCTCGAAAAACCCAGGTGATCCTGAGAGGGGGGAGTGCCAAAAGGCAAACAAGAGACAGGGGTGAACTCCTCTGGTGCGCAGGAGGGCAAGAAGGCACCAGAGGAGGGATCCCCAAAAAAGGTAACAGGAGATAAAGGCTCAAGTAACACCCACCCGAGGCAAGGCGTATTAGGGGTATCCGTGGCGACCATGGATACAGAGGGAGGCGGAGTTCTGTCTCCCAATGACGTTGATGTGGTTGCCATGGGATACTGTGTCCAGAAGATATAATTGGCAGGATAAAGATGGTAGTATGATTAAGGACGATGTATGTTGTTAAGGATAAAAATAGTGGTACATCCTGGAAAAAAGGGGTCGGTGCTGGGTCCTGGCCTGCAGACGGGGGAGTCCAGCAGGTAACCCCGCCCCCGCAGGGAGCGTGCTCCCTTAGAAAAAATACCCGTAGCTACGCCTGCGTGGCTAGGGGGGCGGGGGCTTCGCCCTCCTTACCAGCAGGAGCGGGGACTTGCAGGTTTGCAGCGGCTCATCCCTGGATGCCATGAAGAAGGGCGTGAGGATGTCCCAGTAGAGGGAAGGAAGTGGACCTCTCTTTCTGGATCGACAGATTCGGATTAGGGGCCTTCTGAGAGAACCCTAAGCAGGGGGAAGTTACATGGGCACTTCCCACAGGGGGCCAGACAGGAGGCCGTAGGAACGTGGTTAGGCTAATCTGGGAGGGCAGTGATGCGTGGCCCGCCTCGATTGGTGGAGCTGCTCCTGGGTATGCAGTTCCAGCGCAAGAGACATCTTTGCGCTGATCCACCTCTATGGCTCTTCGGTGTTTGATGTCAGTTTCGTTCGGCCGGAGGGGCTGGAGTCTTCTGGTCGAATTACGGACTGGCCAAACTCCGCCCTGAATGGTCCCATTTCTCTGTGTGCGACCAATATCACGCCAGAGCGAGGTGAAGAGAGTGACCGTTATCACCCATAATGAATCTCTCTCTTGCTAACGACATCGATGCATTGGCTGAGGCGCTTTGGTGAGGTCATGGGGGTCCCGAGAAAAAAAGGGCTGAGTTGGTATTTGGTCAGGTGCATGGACGTTTTCGGTTAAACTGAAGCGTCTAGAAGGCACGGTTACCCACATTCCATCAGCCGCCTTCCTCGGGCGTGATCGGATCCAGGTGTTCTACAGGGGGCAGCCGAAGCTGTGTCACAAATGCGGCAGTCCAGGCCACTTCAGCGCAGGCTGCAGGGTGCCCAGAAAGGTGCCCTGTTCGGCGCGGAGGGATTTGGTGCGCGTGTGACCGGATTCGCTGCACTTGTGTGGAATCCTCAGGACAACGTTCAAGCCGCTGTCCGCAGTCCCTTGCCAACGCGGTTGTCGCCCCTGCAGAGGAGGTGGTCTCTGTGGCGTGGGTACTGGTGGTGGAAAGGGGGAGGGGCGGTGGAGGAAATACGTTGGGCATTCAGGACAGCGCCGCAGGAGAGGCGCAGGTGGAGGTAGAGGGGAGCTGGGGGTAACCCTTGGCCCCCTCCTCAGGTCCGGCCCCCATCATTGCTGAGGACCCAGGGGGGGGAGAGGAGAGCGAGCTGGCGAGGGGAAGGTCGGGTTAGAGCATGAAGGTGCCTTCTCCCAATGACTCCCGTGATGACGATTCGGTGAGCCAGTTGGGAGAGGCCAAAAAGCAAGAAGAAGAGCAAGGGTAGCAGGAGTCAAATGGGAGAGGGGAGTCCTAAAACCCCCTTCCCTGAGCCTCCCGGCCAGGTACCCAGGGAAGGCATCCCTTCCTCCCCTCTGGTAGTCCTCTCGAATAAGTTCGCCGCACTCGAGGACGTCATCCCCTCTTCGGGTGAGGGCGAAGGTTGTTTTTTTTTTTTTTTTTATATTTTTTTTTTATTTTTTTTTTTTTTTTTTCTTTTTTTTTTTTTTTTTTTATATATTTTTATTATACCCTTTTTTTTTTTATTTTTTTTTTTTCGGCGGACAGGGCATCGGAGGTGGGGCATCCGGGTGGGAGCCGAGCTCCCTTCCACTGGGGACAAGGTTTCCTCAGGGAAGGGGGTTGGCC
Source organism: Phyllomedusa bahiana (assembly GCA_025379985.1). Taxonomy (NCBI): domain Eukaryota; kingdom Metazoa; phylum Chordata; class Amphibia; order Anura; family Hylidae; genus Phyllomedusa; species Phyllomedusa bahiana. The sequence goes on along the minus strand of JAODAL010011027.1, from coordinate 83,699 downwards.
CAGATCCGGCTGGTGGGGAGGGTGAAGCGATGGACTCCTCTGTCTGCCTGAAACGTACTAGCCAGGACAGGAGGGGGTCCACAGGTTCTGATGAACAGACTCGAAAGAACAAGCCAGGCCCCCCAAAAAAAATACAGGAGTCGGTTCCAGCAATCCCTAGGTGGAGGGGTCCCAAAAACAAAGGGGGGCAGCAGGAGGGGAAAAAAGATGGAGGGTCTAAGGCCGGTGGGAAGGCCAAGGACAAGACCAAATGAAATGGAGGGTCTTGGATTTAACGTAATTTTCTTAAGTAGTTTTGGTTATTTCTGTTTTTTCATGAATAATGTATTTCATATTATTTCATATTTTTCTATGTATTTTTTCTGGGTTTGTTAAGGTGGTTGTCAGCAGGGGATCTCTAACTTCCATCACCAAGGATGCGACGCCCTCTCCGTTTGAAGCTGGCCTCCATTAACGTAGCCAGCATCGATCGAATTGCGGACGTTATACGGCGTTTGATTTTCTCAGCAGTGTTGAAGCCGACATTTTATTTTTGCAGGGAAACACTAGCGGTGAATACCATCGCCAGCATTAACAAGGCCCAGAGGGAGTTGGCGCTTTCGGGTCTTCGTTCTGGTCCCTCGCAGCCGAGCGTATACGGAGTGGTGGTCATTTTTACCGCAACCGGTTAAAAGCAAGAACGGGTTATGGAGTTAGAGATGGGAGGTGCTTGGTTATCGACGCCGACATGGAAAGGGCAGAGGCTAAGCCTCTTTAATTTTCTTTGCACCCCCTGGACTATGTGGGAGTGCAAAAGCCTGTTCATTGAAGGTTAAGCCCCTCCTTATTTACTAGCCGTCAGGTGATACTTTGGAGGTGATTTTAACACAATCACGAGGCCTTAGATAGGGAAGGCTCTCCAGAGATGCCTGGGTATGATAGTGGTCACTCTCAATAGGCATAGCATCAGATGCTCGCTGGTGGACTCCACCTCAGAGCTCCAAGGTCTACCCGGTTACACTTTTTTATGGGTAGATGTAGGTCACGTATAGATAGGTTTTTTTTTTGAAGGAGGAGACCTTTCGTCACCGGTGTCGTGACGGAAGTGGAATTCTCTGACCACTGTTTTAATTTCTTTTTCTTTGAATGTTTTCAGGAGACTCCACGGATGGGAGGATACTGGAGGTGAATTTGTTATCTCTCCTGGAGGAAGCAGATGTAAGACAATCCTTTGAGGATTTTCTTCAGAGCCAGGTACCTTTAATAAGGTTCTCTGCTGACAGTAAGACCGAGTGGTGGGAGATGGTTAAGAAAAGAGCAGCGAACTTTTCCGCCCAGCTCTCGAAGCCTCAGAGCACTGAGCAGTAACGCCTATATCAGGGCTAGGAGAAAACGTCGAGCAGCTTGTCTCGGATGGGGGTGCCAGCGAGACAATCTCCAGAGTGAAAAGCTCTCCTGAGGAGGTGCCAGTACGATAGAACTCGTCTTTAGTTATGACGAGGGATTTTTGGCAGGTACGCTCCCCCGAACCCCTAACAAGAGCTGTAAGGCGAAGGTAGTTTTCTAAGCTGTATTTGAACTGATGATATACAGGATCACTGATCGTTCAGCGATCAGGGATCCTGGAGGTCATCAGAGCATACTTACTCGTGCCTCTTAGGAGAAAGGATCTCGACCGGGATGAGATGTCGGGTTTCCTGGTAAGCCACTCCCAAGCCAGGGTAGACCCTCTCTTTGATGTTTTGGCAGAGGAGGATCACTGAAGAGGAAGTGAATGCGGGCGAATTGACGACTTAGTCCGAAGAAATCGCCAGGTCCAGATGCTTAACCATTGAATTCTATTAGGCTTTAAGGAGATCTTGGCTCCCATCTTGACCAGTGTGTATAACGAGTGCCGCTCCTCGGGTACACTTCCCTGGTCAATGAGGGGGGACTGTCTGCAGTGATTCTTCTGTCAAAGGATAAGATCCATTCCCCGTAATTGAGAATTGGAGGCCCAAGCTCTTCTCAATACGGCCTAAGGTTTTGGCAACAAGTCCTTTTCAACAGGTGGTGCAGTTCGCGCCCCGACTCCTCTCGGGTCCAGCACTGGCTCGTTCCAGGCCGGTCTACCTTAAGTGCAGTACTTGGTGTCCGTGAGGCAGGGAGCAGGGCTAGGGGGGCCACTGGGAGGGGTATTTGCATGTCACTGGATCAGGCAAAAAAGCGTTTGATCTGTGTTTAACATGAGACCTTGGTTGACCCTTGAAAAGGTACGGCCTGCCGAGGGGTTTCATAGGCATGCTTAAGACCTTATATGCCAATGCAGAGTCTTTCGCGCTGGTGAAAGTTGGTGTGGACGGCCTTTTGCCGCGGTTTTTTGGGGTTGGTGTGCGGCAGGGGTTGCCCGCTGAGCCCGCTGTTATACGTGTTCGCGATCGTTCCCCACTTGAGGCGGATTGAGCGCGGACCGTTGGCGGGAGTCGCGCGGAGTCCGGCGCTCCGGAAGCCATTCTTAAGGCGGTAGAGTACGCGATGATGTGACCCTCTCTTGTCGCTCGAAAGAGGAGGCAGAGTTGTTTTGTAAGAGCGTGGATCGCTACTCGGCTGTGTCGGTAGTGTTAGAGCGATTGCATTGGTATCGAGAATCGGATCGTTAGTCGATAGTCGGCGCTATCGATAAGGTTTTTCGAATAGTGGAGCATCGATTATGCGCGATTACATTAAAGTCTATGGAGGAGCAACAACACCTTCATTATTACACCCATACACAGGCTGGAGGAAGCTGAAATTTAAATCCACAAACCAGTCAAAATGGATACGTCCTTACAATCTAAGGGAAACACACTTAGGTTATAAGAGCCACAGAAAAAAAATCAACAGACCATTCACTATCACTGTCTTGCACCACGCAGAGCCTTTCACCTGCAGACCCACAAATTAAAATGGTGCCAGAAGGCAGTATGATTGAACCATATAGTTTACTTTGAAATCTGGACATTGGAATATCCCTGTCCTGGAACGCGGCATGAGCCCCAAACCTGCATGACCCCCCAGGATTTAAAAGTTGCCGGAAAAGGAGTCTTTAACCACCCATGTTAGTTTCACTATCATTAGACTATCCCTGTCCAGGGCCACAGCATGAGCCCCAAATCTGCATGGCCCCAGATTAAAAAGTTGCGGAAAAAGGAGGTCTTTCAACACCATTTTAGTTTCACTGGACATTGACTATACCTGTCCTGGGCCACCAGCATGACAAACCTGCATGACCCCAATTAAAAAGTGCCGGAAAAAGGAGTCTTTCACCACCATTTTAGTTTTAACTGGACATTGACTATACCTGTCCTGGGACACAGCATGGGACGCCCAAACTGCATGGACCACAGATGTAAAAAGTGTCAGCAAAAAGGAGCTCTTTCAACCACCATTTTAGTTTCACTTGACATTGACTATACTGTCCTGGGCCACAAGTATGAGCCCAACCTGGCATGACCAGATTAAAAAGTGCAGGTATAGGAGTCTTTCAACCACCATTCTTAGTTTCATGGACATTGGAATATACCGTCCTGGGGCACAGCATGAGCCCAAAACTGCCTGACCCCAGATTAAAAAAGTGCCGGAAAAGAAAAGGATAAGTCTTTCAACCACCATTTTAGTTTCAGCTGGACATTGACTTATCCTTGTTCCTGGGCCACAGCATGAGCCCCAAACTGCATGACCCCAGATTAAAAAGTGCTGGAAAACGGAGTCTTTCAACCACCATTTTAGTTTTCACTGGACATTGACTATACCTGTCCTGGGCCCCAACAGCATGAGCCCCAAACCTGCATGACCCCAGATTAAAAAGTCTGCAGGAAAAAGGAGTCTTTCAACCACCATTTTTAGTTTTACTGGACATTGACTATACTGTCCTGGGAACAGCATGGAGCCCCAAAACTGCATGCCCCCAGATATAAAAAGTGCAGGAACGGAGTCTTTCAACCACCATTTTTTAGTTTAATGGACATTGAATATACTGTCTGGGCCACAGCATGAGCCCCAAAACATGCATGACCCCTGATTAAAAAGTGCCGGAAAAAGGAGTCTTTCAACCCCTTTTTTACGTTTTACTGGACATTTGAACTATACCTGTCCTGGGCCACAGCATGAGCCACAAAACTGCATGAACCCCAATATTAAGAAAAGTTGCCAGGAAAAAGTAGTCTTTTAACCACCATTTTAGTTTCACTGGACATTGAATATACCTGTCCCTGGGCCACAGCATGAGCCCCAACCTGCATCGACCCCCAGATTAAAAAGTGGACGGAAAAAGGAGTTTTTTCAACCACCATTTCTAGTTTCATGGACATTGTACTATTACCTGTCCTGGGGCCACAGCATGAGCCCAACCTGCATGACCCCAGATTAAAAAGTGCTGGGAAAAAGGACTTGCTCTTTCAACCACCATTTTAGTTTCACTGCATTGACTGATAAACCTGTCCTGGGCCACAGATGAGCCCCAAACCTGCATGACCCCCCAGATTAAAAGTGCCGGAAAAAGGAGTCTCTTCAACCACAATTTTTAGTTTCACTGGGACATATACTATCCCTGTCCTGGGGCCCACAGCATGAGCCCCAACCTGCATGGGACCGCAGATTAAAAAGTGCAGGAAAAAGGAGTTCTTTCTACACCATTTTTAGTTTAATGGACATGACTATATCTGTCCTGGGCCACAGGCATGAGCCCCCAACCTGCATGACCCAGAGATTAAAAAGTGCCGGGACAAATGAGTCTTTCAAACAACATTTTGATTTCACTGGACATTGACTATACCTGTCCTGTGCCACAGCATGAGCCCAAACCTGCATGAACCCCGATTAAAAAGTGCGAAAAAAAAGGAGTCTTTCAACCACCATTTAGTTTCACTGGACATAGGGGAATGATCCCTGTCCGGGCACACAGGGCATGAGCCCCTAAAACCTGCAGTGACCCACAGATTAAAAAAAAAAGTGCCGGGAAAAAGGAGTCTTTTAACCACCATTTTAGTTTCACTGGACATATACTTCATGTCTGGGTATAACGCTTGCCCCTCCGTTTTGAGTGCGGACCATTGAGCTTCACCTGGAAAATATGTTGTGTTAACGCTCCTGTTCCACCCAGGTGCCCTTTTTCTTGGCATTCTTTTTCTCATTTTACTTCAAGTGACTTGAGGAACATTATCTCTGTCTTTGTTCTCTGTTCCGTGCTCCATACTCATGTCCTTCTGAATAACCTACATAGTTCAAGTTTTCCTGTACCTTCCTTGTACAATTCAGAGGAATTTTTTTACCAGCTATATGTATACATGCAACGTTTTTTTAGTAGTTTAATTCTAGAAACACATTTTTTAAAATAGGATGGAATCCCCCCACCATGTCTTTGTTTCTCTTTTTTAATTGTATTAAATGGGTTGTCTCAATACAGGATGATAGCTATGTTAAAGATCTTGAAAAAAACAAGTATTTTGAATATATGTCCATTAACAGTTTCCTACCTATTAATGTTTCTGACAGCACCATCAGCTTTGAGCCACTCTTGACAATTGTGAAGAACAAATGTCTGTTAGAAACGTCATTTTTTTAAAATAGGACCTGTAGTATTGCTGCATGTCACAGCAAATAGCCACCCAAAAATTCACAAGCATGACCCTTGAGCCACTTCTTTGGACAATTGTGAAGAACAAATGTCTGTTAGAAACAAATTTTTTTTATAATAGGACCTATAATATAGCTGCATGTCAAAGCAAAATGCCCCAAAATTTCACAAAGAATGACCTTGAGCCATTTTGACAATTGTGTAAGATCCAAATGTCTGTTAGAACATCATTTTTTTAATTAGGACTGTAGTATTGCTGCATGTCACAGCAATATGCCCCCAAAATTCAAAAGCATGATCCCTTGGCCCACTTTGGACAATTGTGAAGAACACCATGTCTGTTAGAAATCAACATTTTTTTATATAGGACCTGTAGTATAGCTGCATTAAAGCAGCATGACCCAAAAAAAATTATAAAAATTAATTCTCAGCCACTGTTTAAATAAAAATTTGTGAGGGGAGAAATTGCCACTTAAGAAGACAATTTCTGTTCCATAGGACATGATTATTGCTATATTATCACAGCAACATGGACCCCAAAAAAATCTATAAATATGGACTTCTCAGCAGCCACTATATAGATTTTGAGGAGAAGAATGCCACTTAAAAGCCAATTTCTGTTCCAAAGGACCCATGATTGTTGCTGTATCTACTGCAAAAACATGACCCAAAAAAATTATAAATATGACTTCTCAGCCACTATAAAAATTGTTGAGGGAGAAATGCCACTTAAAAACCACATTTCTGTTCCAAAGGACCATAATTATAGCTGTATACCTCACTAGCAACATGACTAAAATACCTGGACCAATGCGAAAACTTCTAAAGATAAGTGATGAGTTAAATGGAATATGTTGTTGTCATGAAACCTTGCTGTCTTTTTACGTCTCCTCACAGCAAAACCAGCAAAAATGAACTGTTGGGAAAAGAGAATTAAAATTGCAGTAAGAAAATGATCATTTTAAAACTTTTTCAAGGACCGGAAAACTAATCGGTGACCTCGGCAATTGGGGCCACAAATCTATGCCAGAGTTCCATGCTGATTCTTCTTGATGAAGTCAAAAGATCCACATTATCTGTGGAAAGCCGGATGCGTTTGTCCGTAATGACTCTCTCCAGCTGTGCGAAGGGTCCGCTCAGATATGTTACGCTTGGCTGCTGGGAGGACAACACCCTCTTATGGCGTGGCGAGCGCGGTCGGGCCATTCGTCCATTTGGGATACCCAGACGTCTTATTGGGTCGGAACAACATACAAAAACATCGTGATTGGACTCAGATAGTCGTGCACCATGATCTTAAGCTGGTCTCTGTGTGTTGGATGTGTGCCTGCATTACATGCGTTGGTGAGGTGGTAAATTAAATTTGCCAGAGGTCACCATTTAGGCTTCTGCCACCTTGCTGTTGTGCTGCCGCTACGGGCTACTTGGCACTTTACTGCTGTCACGTCGCTGATGTTGTTCCACCGTGACATTGAAGAAGTGAAGCTGACGCAAAAGATGTTCCAGTTGATCAATCAGCAAGGTCTCCATTTCCTGCCTTTTTACTCTCTATTTGGGTGGGTGGGTAGAAAGGTGCTGGAGTTTTGTTTTGTACGGGGATCCAGGGAGGGTGGCCACCCTCAGTAACTGTTGTTCTTTGATGGCCTTAATGCGAGGATATGTTTGGAGGAAATGGAGCATCCAAGCACTCATGTGAGAGGATGGAGCCTTGATATTTCCCAAGCCTAGGGTTGAGATGCATAGCAAACCTGATCTTCCTCATCTTCTCTCCGCCTCAATTCGCCGCACACCAACCTCTTTTCCAAGGCGAGGGACGTCGTAAGTCGGTGTCTAGGAACACCTCCATCCTCCTCCCTACGCTTCCTCCGGCACACAGCTTCAACACAGCCCTGACTATGCCTAGATGATGCCACCCCAGAGAGCTGATGCGCTACATTGCATAGCCTGACCCCGAGACCACTGCCTAATGAAGACGATTAAAATTGGAGAAAATTTCGGGCCCATTGTGGATTCGACTGAGAGAGAAGGCTCCGTGTCCGCATCTGTCTCCGTCCCTCCTCCGTCGATGGCGGGACCTGTTGTTTCAGTGTCAACGGATCGTTCCGAACTAGATCACCACAGTGGTCATTGTGGACAAGGGCAATAGTCCGCACTGACATTTTGGTGGCTTCTTCAAAACTTGGCAAGGATGGTGCAGGCCTTTCACCTGCCCTCCATCTCGGTGGTCAACACCCCGAGGTCCGCACCGCTGCTTGTCAGGCCATGTGTCACTCGTACTGCGTGTGCCACATTGCGCTGCTGCCACAAATCGCTTGGTGCATGTGGTGGGTGGATATTCCAGCGTGTTGCCACAGTCAACAATTGGACGGTGACGGTAGAGGCCGAAGCTGACGCTGCACGCTGCCAGGCGGGACGAAGCAGGGTTGGTGGCGGCCGAGTAGCGAAAGGCGGTAGTGCGAACTTAGACTTTCGAGCTTTCTAAGACAGGCAGGTCCAGAACAGGGTAGCTCTTAGAATATTTTTGGACGACTAGGTCATGACATGTGCCAGGAGGGATGTGCTCCACGCTACCGATTTAAGGGCGGCCAACAGATTTCGCCCGTTATCGCACAACCTACCTTGCCTGGCACAGATTTCTATGGCAGCCAGACAGGCTCTGGGTCTCGGTGGGATAGCCGTCCACAGCTCCGGACCTGTGTGTGGAACGGTCTCACATGACAAGATTAATTTCAAACCACGGCCTGGTTTACTTTGGGCACGTTATGCCACCACAGTGGACCTTGGGGGAAAGAACCATGCACATCCCTGCGGTTTTGAAGAGCGTTGCGCCGAGCCTGAGGGAGCACTGTCACCCCCAGAGGAGAGGACATCCACAGCTCATACCAAGTGAGTTTCACAGAGAAAATATAGCGGACTTGACCATGTACTTACTAGTCCATTGTGTCGGTGGTCAGATGAACATTTTTCAGGCCACAGATGCAGAAAAGGCTTTGATAATTTAGACGACACGTGGTGGCCAGGGCAGGGGACGGCTTTTCTGGGCAAAAGGAAATGCCTGCTCGGGCATCTGGTATTGGGGGCAGGCAAGGCCATGTCGTGGCGGAAACCCATCTGTCCACCAGACGAAAAGCTCATTTCAAGGCCTAAAGCCTGGCAATGCCTGACATTCAGGCTTTGGCTTTGGGATGGTTTGGTGTTAAAGTGTTTCTTCTGCTCCCAAACCTCGGATGACAGGAGGCTGGCTGCTAGACTGGCCGTGTACGGACGTGCAGGTCGTCAAACTGGCGGAATGGGAGAAGGGGTTTAGGATGGGTTCTCTGGTGGTGATGGTTGTACTCGGGCGAAGGTGGAGGACTGAAGCGGAGGCTGATCGCTGATTATGACTCTGAGAGACATGGGCAGCTGAGGGAACGCTGGTGGCTTGGGGCAGGAGGAAAATAGGATGGTGGAGACAGGAGGGTGGAGGACAGGTGGTTGAGGCCCGACGCTCGGTCTGGCCTTTTTGGCCAAGTGTTGCCTCCATTTTAACTCATGCATTCGTTGCATGTGACTATACATGTTGGTGGTGGTTAAACACATAAGGTTTCTTGCCTCTACTTATGGGTTTAACGGCAAAGGCGGCATATGACCATCGTTGGTGTGAATCAGAGGCTTGCTCCAAGAGGCATGACCTTTGACGGCGATAAGCGAGGAGCGGGGTTTGCGCTGACTGTGGCTGGTGGATTCATATTCTGTGGATACTTCTGCGGACCGCCCTCTCCCCTTTTTGAGGCGGAACCGTTACTGACACTACCCCATCGTCTTCCTCCTAGTCAAGTTGGATGAAGCGCTCGCAAGCAAATTTTGCTGAAAGACAACGTTGGATCCGCAATGTGTCATCAATCGATCTCATCACAGGTTGTCTTCGTCGGCCTGACATTATGAATCCTGGAGCTGCGGGTTACCAAGCAAGAGGCACTGCAAGGCGTTTTCGACCGCCCAGGATTTTTGCGATTGACCGGCTTCAATTCTCTCCTCTGATGGCATCAGTAATGGTGTCAGAGCAGAGAAAATCATCCTCTTTGGCCTCTTGATCATTTTAACATTGCCTTATGACCCCAATCCGCATTTTGTCATCAGAGAGGTCTTCAGAAAATGGGATTATCCACAGTGGTGGGTACACGAAGTTGTCCATTTGGGCTGCTTCAATGTAGGTCGGATGCTGTTGATGATGATGACGACATTGTGGCCGTGGACTGGGTGGACGAGGAGGTAGACTGCGGATGCAGGTTGCATTAACCACTGAAGGCAGATTGGCGACTTTGGTCGTTGTTATGAGATTTAACTGGGCCTGACCCAGCGATTGACAGGCCTGACGGTTCCTGCAATAGCTGACGATCCATGGCATTGTGTGTTGTCGCCCAGCACTGAAGGAGCACTTCTCTCGTACCTTTACCTCCATGTCTACCCACATCTTTGCTCGCTGTTCACCCCTGAAATTGTGCCCCATGTTTCAGAATATAAAAAATCTGAGAAGGTATCTGAAGAGTTTTGGGAAAGTCTCTTATTAAATGACAGGCAAATCACAGATATAACTCTATCCCTCAAATCAAAACAAAATTGCTATATTCTCATTTAACTGCAAAGTTGACTCTATAAACAAAGGCTGGCCTGCGCCAAGGAAAAATTCACGTTTCTGAAATGTGTTTAGGATAATTAAAGGTTATTTTTGGCACCTTTCAATTCACTTGTGGTGACTACAAAAAATTGCTGTGATTCACCATTTAAGTGCAGGTGCCTCAATGATGAACAAGCTGTAGTGCGCCAAATGGTGAAAAAACAACGTATCTGTAATGTATTCGGTAATAAAAGGTATTTTTTGAACCTTATCATTCACCTGTGGTGACTACAAAATTGCTGTATTCAACATTAAGAGCAAGATGCCTATATGAACAAAGCTGGCCTGCGCAAAAAAGTGAAAAAAACACGATCTGAATGTATTCGGATAATAAAAGGTAATTTTTGGCACTGTTCAATCACCTGTGGTGACTAAAACAATTGCTGTATTCACATTTAAGTGCAAGGTGCATCATGAACAAAAGCTGCTAGTGCGCCAAAGTGAAAAAACACGTATCTGTAATGTGTATATTCGCATAATAAAAGGTATTTTTTGGCACATTCAATTCACCTGTGGTAACTACACAATTGCTGGATTCACTTTTAACTGCAGGTGGCTCTATCAACAAATCTGGCCTGGGCAAAAGTGCAAAAACACATATCTGTAATGTGATTCGGATAATAAAAGGTATTTTCTTTGCACCTATCAACTCACCTGTTGGTGACTAAAAATTGCTGTATTCAAAATTTAACTGCATTGATAGATTATCACAAGCTGGCCTGCGCAAAGTGAAAAAACCTCGTATCTGATATGTATTCGGATGAAATAAGAGGTATCCTTGGCACCTTTCAATTCACCTGTGGTGACTTAAAAATGGCTGTATTCAATTTAAGTGAAAGGTGCTCAATGAACATAGCTGTAGGCGCCAAAGTGAAAAAAAACACGTTATCTATAATGTATTCGGATAAATAAAAGGTATTTTTGGCTCATTTCAATGCACCTGTGGTGAATACAAAATTGCTGTATTCACATTTAAACTGCAAAGTAGATCTATCAAACAAAGTGGCCTCTGCGCCAAAGTGAAAAAACACGTATCTGAAATGTATTAGGATATTAAAGGTATTTTGGCACCTTTTCAATTCATTGTGGTGACTACAAAAATTGCTGTATTCACATTTAAGTGCAAGGTGCACTCAATGAACAAAAAGCTGTAGTGGCGCCAAAGTGAAAAAAACACGTATCTGAAATGTATTCGATAATAAATGGTATTTTTGGCACCTTTCAAACCTGTTCTGACTACTCAAAAATTGATGGATTCTAATTTAACTGCAGGTTGGCGTATTATAAAACAAAGCTGGATGGGCAAAATTTGAAAAAGGAACAACTCATCTGAAATGTAATACTGATAATAAAGTTGAGTGGGCTCTTTGTACTCCTAACATGAGACCTGCAGGTTACTAGAAAGATGTGTATCCTAATATAATTCTGGATGCCCAATATCCAAGGAAATATTTCAATAGGAAAATGTTAATAATAAAGCTATTGCAGTGACAATGTTCTACCACTAAGTTTGTTGAACTTTATCATTATTCTTTTATACTGCTTGTATGTGTATTGCCGCGGGCCCCCTCCCTCATCTCCCCGATTCCCACGTGACTTTACAGCGGTAGATGCTCCTTTTAAAATTCTCTATCTAAACTTCATATAATCTTACAATCTCTAATCTAAACTAAAAGTTGTAAGGATCACAGCTAACAGTAGAGCTTTCTCTGTGAAGAAATAGATAATTTTCGCGGAGCTGTTTTGACACACAGGCAGAGCGACGTCCTACTGCTATGAGACGCTGAGAGACACTGAGGCTGATAACAGGAAACGCTTGATTCTATGTAAAACGAGAGGTGCAATGTGATTTTTTCAGCAATCGGAACCATACACATCCCAGTCATGACTTTCGCACACACATCTCACCTGCTCTATTCTGTAAGCTGATTTGCTGCCGCCAAAATGAAGGAAGCGTCGAAATGGCGCGACATTAATTAGATGATCACAGATTTTAAACCTAAATTATCGAGATGAACTAAACTTTCGATCAACATAACACCTGTGCCGATTTCAACTTTTTCGATAATAATCGCTCAACACTAGTTAGGAGTTAACGTTGCTTGTTTAGGTTCCCATACCTTCTGGCCAAGCTCCAGTCTGAGATTAGAGCAGGACCTAATCCAGGATTTCTGTGGTGTCTTGTGGTCTCGTCCTCTAGATTGTACTGGGCAATACTCAGTGATAGATAGAGACCTCTGTGTCTGAGACTCCTTAGAAATGTGTGAGTTTCGAGCAGTCGCGCGCCTCTCGTATAGACAGTTGATACATGTATTGTAGGAATAGACTCCTCAGTAGATGGTGAGTCCTGTCTAGCTGTGAATTTTCGCCTGATTGTCTGTTTCAGTAGCGTGATGCTCGTGTATTAGGTTGGGATACTAGATATTTGAGAACTCTCCCTTGGCGCGCATTTGAAGCTACGGAGACTTGGAGAGAGTGAACGCGCCTGTGTTTAGTCTGTTTATTTACCTTTCTAGTACATGAATCTTGCGTGTGACTCGCACTTATTCATTGTTATGAGCTCTGTGAGTTTTCCTCCTTATGTCTCAGTATGATCTTCTTGTGGATTGAATCTCGCTTATGCCTGCGTGCAATATGTGTGTGCTATTCGCTGTAGCAGCGCCAATTCCAAACCTGCTGTGTTGTGTTGAGCTATGAGAGATCACACCTAATCACGAACGATTAACAGAGAGATCCTCTTCCCGTCGCTCAAGATCCTATGCATCAAGTGCCCACACGCCTTGAATAGGAGATGAGTGGATTTGAGAGTTATGTCGAGTTTCTATGTATAGGGGTTGATTCTGTGTTGGTGCTGTCTCCGTCGCTTACGGTTAGTGGCGAAATCTTGGATTTAGTAGCAGTGTACATGCAAGTGTAGTCTCTGAGAAGATCAGACACTACTCTCGCTCACTTAATGCTTCGAAGTAACTAGCATTGCGTCGCTGTACTCTGTGAACACTCAGAGTGTATCTAGTGATTGTAGTGTGTCATATATACTGAGGAGTGTCAGTTTTCCATACATCGAGGGCATAATATCTCGAAGTGAGCCTCAGTGTAGATGTGACGCAAAAACAAGTATGACCCTGGCGAAATATCTGTCTGCCACTATAACTGCTTGTGTTCTTCCAGCAATGGTTGCAGGGTGTTTGTTCTCTGATGTTCCTTCCCTTAAATGACAACATCCATCCGTTCAATGAAGCAGACAATATGATTCATCGTAGAAGGCATTCCTTTGCCAGTCGTTAGCTCCAATTCTGGTACTGATGTGAAAATTGAAGCCTTTTCTACCAATGCAACTTGGTTAGCAGAGGTGCAGTAACCATCCAACTACTTCAGAGCCTCATATGCAGTAGGGTTTGCTGAGCTGTTGTTTCAGATACATGTCTGGTAGCCACCTTAGATTACTTTGCAGAGATATCTTACCAGACTATGTTATCTGATATCAGGAAACAACCAAAGCTGCTGAAAAGTGGCAAAAAAGTTGAGAAAACTGTTTGTGCTACAATACCAAAGTATGTTGGTTTTTTATTTAAGTTTTGCTACATCTGTATCTCTCTTATAGCTTTACTAGGAACACACATGGGAAGACATGTATGAATGGGTCTGTTCTAGTGTTTGGGCTTTATTTACACCAAAAGTGAGTTGTACACCTTTTTTCACAATGTTTGACATGTCAGAGGGGCAGGTTTGGTGCATTGTGTGCAAGACCAGACACTTTCTAATGCACCAAAGATGTCGCTCCAGATTCATAGGATTTGACATGTTTATGAGTGTGAAATGCCAAAAGTGGGCGCATAACTGTCAGAACAGCTGAACCAAGTAAAAAGTAAATTAATTGTAGATTATTCAGAAATTATTTTATTTAATATAGTTTTATAATTAACATCAATACGCATGGCCCTAGCTGTCAGGAATTCCATGTCTGTGGAGTCTTTTCTTGCGCACCAACCATTGCGCTTACTATGCAGTACAGATAGGCTTCATGCTCCATTACTCTGCCCTCCACCTACAATGCGCCAGATGTATGGCCCGCAGTAGGACAGATTCATACATACTGGCACATTCCGATATTGCCAATGGTCTCAGACGACAGACTTGCAGCGTATTTGAAGAAAAAAGTGCATTAAGAAAGTGGATTAAGTATAAGTCCCAAGGAAGAGTTATCTCCTACAATAGTAACAAAAAGGCTAAACATAGCGCTATAACAGAGTTTAACTAAGCGTATTCCCCAACATTTTTCCGTTAAAGGAACATTCAAACAGATCCCACAATGAAGTTAATTTAAATTATTGCCAGTGACATTTTCGGTCATGTGAACAATATATCCAAGCAAGATCTGACCTGCTTATTACTATCCGGATCTTTATTTGTATTAGGTTATCAGTAAACATGACCAATAGACTCTTGCTATCTATAAGACAATGGAAAATCTAGGTCGTTATGATCCATATTTTGGGTATAGGTTGACCAAGGTGAAGCTTCACTGTAAATTCTCAATATACAAAGACAACAAATGGATTCAATATTTGTACAGCACATAATGCAGCTCTCCGGTGTCTCAGTGTAATAATATTCAAGATTCCAAGAACAATTTAGCAAAAGCTTTTATATTTCTAATTTCCGTTAATTTTTGTGAACATTTTTTTTCATCCCTACAGAATTTATGACATTTTATGATAAACGCTAATGAACAAATAACTACCAGCATAATTGTGTTAGGTAGTAAAAAGGGCAATTGAATGGAATCTGGATCTCGTTGATGCTGAAGCTCTTTAGCCAATTAACCGAAGGGCAAGATTAAAAATGTAGTGCAAAGTGGTAATATTTAATATATGTGTACTTCACAGATGAAAGCTGCCTGAATATCTTAGCATGGGGGCATTTTAAAGGTCAGCAACCAGAAATCACCCAGCTGCTTGATCTACAGCAGTGGGTCCCATTTTAAGTCCTCAAGGGCTCTTAATAGCCCTGGCTATTTGGATATTTCTGATTGAGCACAGGTTGTAAAGTCAAATTGACATTGATTTAACCATCTGTAATTATATATGGATAGTCTTAAAATCTTGAATGTGAGAGCCAAACTGTACATGACTGAAAGATCGAAATACTATTAATAATAGTAACTTATTTGTTTGATAGCATTGGAATAATTGTTACAATTGTGATGCTATGGTTTTGATATACACTGTATAAATACATTAAATAAACACCTTTATGTTAAATATACACATTTCATCCAATACAATAAAACCTTGCTAATACTGTGTACTACATGGCTACACAACCTCATGCGTAACACACTGTAATAAACACCTTTCTATCATAATTAGCATTAACTATTTGGTCAATTCATGCTACAGTGACTCTGGTAGATCAGACCAAACTGGCTAGTCTACACACTGAATGCACATTAACAAGTCTCGAGTATTCATGACCACAACACCAACTCATTGGTTATGCTTCCATGGCTCACTGTTGCTAAATATAAAACAACTTGTAATGGTAACAGCCCTAAACACATCCCATGGAGATGTAGCCTTGCCATCACAATTTGATTCTTGTCAATATCGCTCAGATTCTTATACTTGCAACTTTTCACAGCTTCCAACACAAAAATATCATGAACTGTTTGCTATCTACCAAATATATCCCACCCCAGGACACGTGCCAATATATGAGTTAACTCCTTAATGACATTTGACGTAAACTTATGTCATAATGTCGCTAAGAAGCTATGTAGCGGGACTGCTCTGCAGTCCAGAAAAATGGACGTTGGGTGCTGGCTGCTAATTGCAGTTGACACCTGCCGATAACAGCAGGAAAAAGAGCCAGAGTTTCAAATCACCTGTCTTTTGCCATTTTAGAAATAAAATAATAATATAACAAAAAAGGTACACATCATTGGTATCACCGCATTTGATCTATTAAATATAGCATCACGTATTCCCTACGGCAAACACTGTAGAAAAAAAAAATTCAAAATGTCAAAGCTGTATTTTTGTTGTCATTTCATGTCCCCATAAAATTGGAATAAAAGTGATCAAAAAGTTGCATCTATCCCAAAATTATACCATTAGAAAGTACACTTCAGCCCACAAAAAAGCACCCTTATTCAGTCCCACAGGTGGAAGTACAAAAAGTTATTGGTTGCAGAAAATGGCACTGCAGCTTAAATTTCAGAAATAATAACTATTTGGATTTTTTTACTATGACATTACGAAAACCATACATATTTGGTAATACCGGAATTGTATCAACCTTTAGAATACAGACCATACTTACAACTCAATAGCTGGACTAAAGACTGAACCCTGTAGGAGGCAACATAAGCCCCTGTGCTACTTGGGAAAGATATAACAGGTGCAGGTAATTGCTGAGCAGTAGCTCACACACCCCTCCACTAGGGGGACAATTAGATGATAAAAAAAAAAAAACTGCACATTGAATTGATACCTGTTCAAACCAGTATGCAGAAAAGCCACAATATTGCCTTATCAATATGCAATTATGCAATATCTGCAACCAACCACATCATACATAGAAGGCGTGTGAATAGTTGTCTTATTGGTATTTTTGCATTTGTGCAATCTAACCATGTATTAGACTGTGGCTTTTCTGCATACTGGTGTGAACAGGTATCAGTTTTCTATCATGTAATTGCACCCCTAGTAGAGGAATGTGTGAGCTATTGCTCAGCAATTACCTGCATCAGTTTATCTTTCCCAAGTAGCACAGGGGCCTGTGTTGCCTCCTACTGGGTTCAGTCTTTAGTCCAGCTATTGAGCTGTAAGTATGGCCTTTGTTGTGTTTTTTTTTTTTACATTTCTCCTCACTTACAGTTTTTTGTGGTCTCCCAGTATATTCTATATTATGGTGAATGACACCATTAGAAAGTACATCTTGTCCTTCAAAATACAACCCTCATGTGTCTATGTTGAAAGTTATGGATCTTAGGAGGCAGGGAGGAAAAATGAACTTGTTGACAAAAAAAAAAAAAAACAAACTGTCCTTGTTTTTTAATCAAAGCTTTTAAATCTAAAAAACAGATTTTTTTTAAAAATTTTAAAAATTAGTTTTTTATTCCGCTGTTTAACCATTTAGATGCTGCAGCAATCATGACTGCGTCATCTAAATAAATTAAGATGGTGCTGCGCACTGTTGCTCACTCCATTTGCCCTACCCCACAACAGATTCAGGGGGCTACTGTTTTTGTGGCAGCTGAAAGCCAATGAAGGTTCAACCTCCATGTAAAGCCAAAAACAGGGGTCCGTAAAAGAAAAAAATTCTACTTGACCATCCTTCACATGACTTTTAAAGCAGAAGGGTTTTAAAAACGATTGAGCCAATGCCCAGGGAACTACAAGTTAATTTAAAAAAAAAAAAAAAGTAAAAAAAATGGAATAAAATAAAAATTCAAAACACTCCTTTGCCGTTTTAAAAATAATAATAAAATAGTTACACTTAACTGGCTTGTTCATAAAGTTCAATCTATTCAAATATAATATAATTTATCCAATAAGCTGATCACAGGGTGCAGATGAAGACTTCAATACTGCCCTCTTAATCCTCATTACTTTTTGCCAAGGCAGGGAAATAATGGAATGCCCTCTTTTGGTACTCCTTTCGCATTTTTCTATAAAATGCATAGGGGGTAACAACAACCAAGCCATCTGGGAATACCCGGGTACTATAAGTGAAAAAAAAGTTTTAAAAATAAGAAACAAAATAAAAAATATTAAACATCCCCTTTTGCCAAAATAAATGCCATAAAAAGTGTTAAAAAGTCCCAAAATAAAAACTACAATTCAGCCCACAAAAAAGAGCCCAAATGGCGCTGCATTGCAAAGTTAAACGTTAGATAATATATATATTATTTTTTAAGTACTAAAACATAACTAAAACCCTATATATTTGGTATTTTCGGGATCAAAAACCAAAACCTGCAAAAACAATAAACCAAAAAATTAAACCCTGCAAAAATGGCTAAAGTACCATTTTTCACATTTCAACCCAATTAGAATTTTTTTTTATATGGTTCAATCAATGGTGCCAATAAAAAGTACATCTTGCCCAGAAAAAACTATTGAACAAAAAAAAAAAAAAGTTAGGGCTTTTGGGAAAATAAAAAAGGGGAAAATAAAATCGCAAAAAAAAAAAAAAATAGGCTGCATAAATAGGGGTAATAAGCTATGACCAGAGGGGAAAACTACCCTAAAAAACCATGGGGCCAGCCACCACATGGGGGATTGGCACATCCTGCTACAGAATGCCCAGGCTCTCTGTCCCAAGCATTCGAAGGCAGGGTCTGGTTGTGCAAGGGCAAATGCCCCCAATTCTAGGGACTGCATGGCCTGATTAACTGTTTGAGAATCCTCTCAACATGCAAATACTCAGTGTGGCACTTTGCTCCACTCTTCGGCCTAGTGGGTTTAATGCCTGAGGTCTTAAGTCTACCAGGCATTGTGCACTAGTGCTGACGTGGGAGGCATGATGAC
Source organism: Phyllomedusa bahiana (assembly GCA_025379985.1). NCBI lineage: Eukaryota > Metazoa > Chordata > Amphibia > Anura > Hylidae > Phyllomedusa > Phyllomedusa bahiana. The sequence continues at coordinate 64,936 of JAODAL010011027.1, read as the reverse complement.
TTCATACTATCATGCTGCCTAAGTCGGACTCCACTTAGTGAAGCTAGTCTGCAGCTTGTCATGTCCGGTGAACGGGGAGAGAGGTGAGTATATATTTTTTTCCCTTTTACTAATGGGGCCTTATCTACCTACTTACCTACCTGGGGCCCACTTACAGCCTAGCTACCTGTGGCCTACCTACCTAACTGGGGCCTATCTACCTACCTGAGTGCTACCTACCTATCTGGGGCCTATCTACTGCCTACATACCTACCAAGACACAATCTACCTACCTACCTGGGACCTATCTACCTGGGGCATGTCTACTTCCTACCTACCTGGGGCCTAACTGCTTCTTTCCTACCTGGGGACTACTAACCTACTTACCCACCTGGAGCCTACCAACCTACCTACCTACCTAAGGCTAATTAACCTACCTAGGGCCTAACAACCTATTTAAAAGTGATCTACCTAGCCTACCTGCCTTCCTGGAGCCCTGACTACCTTCACACTTGAGTCCCCACCTACCTGGTAATTTAAATTTACAGTCTGCAGAGTCTGTGTACACTGAAATCTACCACTATACGTTCACTATATGGTAGTAATATTGGTCTTGGTATACCGATCTATATTCAGTAATAATATAGTAGTTTTATTCAGTCACTATGTGGTGCTAATTTGTGGTTGTGTTGTGGTGGTATAATCGGGTCCTTATGTAGAAGCTATATTGTTGATGTTGGTCTTGGTGTAGTGGGATCTGTTTGGTACCAGTAAGATGGTGATATGTATGGTGAGGTATTTGCTTCTAGCAACTGCATGACTATTATTAAGAGATCCCGGGAAATGCTTATAGTCGGGGGAGGGGCTGGCAGGGGGAAGGGCGCCATCTAAATGTTAACTATAGGGCCCAAGCTTCTCTAGTTACACCACTGCCTTTGAACAAGCAATTTTACCCACAAAAATAAGAGTGCAACTAGCAGACAAATTGTATTTGACCAATGTGTGGTGTTTTGATGAAGTTGAGACAATATCTTGTGAGCCAGCTGGAATCAGTTGGTAATATGTTGGAAAGTTGTCCAAGAGACCGATTTTTGTGCACTTTTTGCACAATGTTTGACTGTGCACCAAGGCGGACATGTCTGAAAACTGTCTTGGTCTAAGACTTTTCTTGTTGCCCATAGCAACCAATCAGAGCGCCCCTTTCATTTTTCAGAGCTCTATATGAAATGAAAGGGGAACGCTGATTGGTTGCTATGGACAACAAGAAAAGTCTTAGACCAAGACAGTTTTCAGACGTGTCCCCCCAAGTCTTTTCAGGATGTTCAATGGTTGCTTGTTTTTGCTTTGTTTTCAAAGGTTACAAACGTTTTAAGAATGATGGTTCATCAAAGGTCTGATCATCATATGTCTCACATGGCAGAATCTAAGGGTGCTTCACACTGTATGTTTTTGGTGCATTTTTGATGTGTTTTTGAGGCATTTTTTGTGCAGAAAGGCACAGCAATTAATGCTGTATATTTCTGCACAAAAAAACGCATCAAAAAACGCACCAAAACCGCTTTGTGTGAAAGCACCCTAAATGATTATGAATGCTTTAGGGCAGGTGCTACCAGCCTCATTACTTTGAACCCCTACTAGGTTTGTGTACAAGGATATAAAGCATTTTGTAATTTTTGCCCATTGCTATATTGTGGTCCAGATTCATTGGCTGTTTTGTCCAAGCTTAGAAATATTGCTTTAGGGATGTAGCTGGTCACAGTATTGGATCTTTCTAAAAGGCTATAAATAGACTTCTTAGGGCCTGATAACAGAATGAGATAGTGCCCCTTTATTAACTCCTTTATGACCAAGCCTTTTATCTATCAAATCTGCTTCTTTATCCCTGTTTTTTAAAAAGCCAGAACTTTTTTTATTTTACTTTCTACATAGTATTATGAGGACTTTATGTTTTTTGTGGGACACAATGTTCTTTTTAATGGTGCCAGTTACCAATAACATATAATGTACTGGTAAATAAATAAAAAAAAAAAAATTTCTATATAAAGTGTAATGTGAAAAGAAACATAATTGCACCATTTCTGCAATGGTTTTGTTTTTATGGAGTTCACTGTTGGGTATAACTGACATGTCATCTGTATTCTGCAGGTCAGTATGATTCCAGTGATATAAAATGTGCAGGGCTTTTGTTATGTTTACTTTTAAAAAATATACAATCATTCTCTGTTTCTTAAATTGACACTGCTGACCATTTTCTGCAACCATTAGCTTTTTGGGTTTTTCCATCTATGGACCTGAGTGAGGGTTCTTCTTTTGTGGGTTAAATTGTATTTTTTATTGGTACCATGTTGGGTACATATGACTTTTTCATCATTTTTTATTCCAATTTTGGGGGATTTAAATTGACCAAAAGAACCTTGCAATTTTGTCGTTGGGATTTTTTTCTTTTTCGGTGTTCAGCATACAGGATAATTAATGTTACATTCTAATAGATCAGACTTTTTCAGATGCAGCCATACCAATTATGTGTAATGTTTTATTTGTTTATTTGTAAAATGGCAAAATATTTTTTTTTTTTTTTTTTTAGAATTACTTGTACATCTAGTCCCCCTAGAGAACTTGACCAGTAGGGAGTGCAATCACTTGTACACTGTGCTTTATGTACATAATGCAGAAAGTTGTACAAAGATGGTGTTCCTATTACTTCCTGCTAATGGCAGGAAGGGATAGGAGTAGCACTTTGGCAGCTACAAAAGCCTTCATTAGGCTTCCATCTGCAATGGTAACCGCTTAGCACCCTGTGATCTTGTCACTGGGGTCAAGGGGTTATGGTGGAAATCAAAATCCATGTCATCAAAATGGTTAAACAGCAGGGATCAGGTCTGTATCTGATACCTGCTGATAGCACCGGTTGTCAGCTGTAATCAGGACCGGGATGACGGATAGACAAAGGCAGGCAACTGCTGAATGCCCCACTTCATCCCAGACAGGAAGGAGGCACAATGAGGTATGTGCCTTATTTGCCTAGGGCACCAGAATACCTTGTCCCAGTCCTGGCTGTAATTAGCAGCCAGCACCTGCGGCTTATGGAGTGATCTCAGCAAGGGAACCTGCTCCACAGCTCCTTACTGACTATAGGATGTATCATATGTCAATTGTTGGTAAGGGGTTAAATGATTGAACAGCAGAATAAGTAGTAATAATTAAAGGTATAGAAAATACAGTAGCACCATATGTGTTTTTTCCTCTAACATGGAAAACCTAAGTGGGTCCTCTGAAACTCTGGGCCTCATAGCATCAACTGTGGCATAACTGGGCGGGAGAAGGAGCAGAATACCAACTCTTCCGAAATGTCCAGGTAACTCCTGCAGTAAAAGGAGTCCTTCAGGACCCTCAGAACAGTTGGCAAGTCTTTTGGGCACTCTACATTCATGGCATTTGACCAGCAAGGGGTTCAGAAGCTCCACAGTGGGAGTCATGCAGTTACTAGATAACACAAGGAATGATTACCTCACCATACATATCGCCATCATACTGCTACCAAACAAATCCCACTATACCAAGACCAACATTACTAATAACCCTACTACATGAGGACTCGATTTTAACACAAGTACACGACCACAAATTACCACCAAATAGTGACTGAATAATACCCTATACTATTACCAAATAAAGATCAGTATACAAAGACCAATATTACTGCCATATAGTGTACATATAGTGGTAAATATCCGTGTACACAGGTGCCCTACAGACTGTATATTACCTCCATACAATGACCATGAAGTGGTAGATACGTGTATACAGGTTCTGCTAACATATGAGTGATAACAGTGCAGTTACAAGTTATGAATCACAGGTGACGTATTTAACTTTACTTTTTCTTCTCCATCCGGCCACCATTTTGTCCCTGCAGATTTGGACACTAATATCTTAGAATCCTCACTTTTCCAGCACCTTCTTCACTGTCCCCCACCTCTGTACAAACTTTCCTTGGGTGGGAGAATATGTACAGGCCATAGCTTACAGACCTAGTCTCCTAGAGAGGTGGGGCGGAATAGAGAATTCACCCCCTGGAGATTGTGTTACAACTATGGCTTGTACCTCTCAGAAATATGTTACCAGGTAGACCCCCATTAGTTAGGTTAGTAGGTCCTATATAGAAAGTTTGGTAGGCTACAGGTAGGTAGATTTTTCCCTAGGTAAGCAGTAGTTAGGCCCCTGTCAGGTAGGCAGCCCCCAGGTAGGTAGGTAGGCCACAGGTGGCTAGGTAGGCAGTAGGTGGGTCACAGGTAGGCTTTAGGTGGGCAAAAGGTAGCTAAGTAGATAGGCTATAGGTGGGGTCCACATATGTAGGTAGGTAAATAGGATAGGGACCCCATTTAGGTGGGCAGGGTTCAGATAGGCTATAGGGCCCAACTAGGTAGGCAGGGGTTAGGTATGCTATAGCGGCCCATATAGGTAGGCAGGCAAGGTTTAGGGTAAGCTATAGGGGTCCATATACTGTATTTAGGCAGGTTTTAGGTAGGCTATGGAGGCCCATATTGGCAGGCAGAGTTTAGTTAGGCTATAGGTCCCCATATAGGTAGGCAGGCAGGATTTAGGATAGGCTATAGGTGGCCATATACGTAGTCAGGCAGGGTTTAGGCTCCATTAGTGTAAAAATAAGAAATAACTTACTCACCTGTCTTTCTCGTTCCCCCAATGCCACAAGCTCCCAGCCAGTCTCTGTGCTCGTCAATGATATGACCAGGCAATCCTGCTTTTGAATGGTCGGAACAGAAGGCCTAAGTGTTCAGAAGCAGGTTGTGCTGGGATAGCAGATGCACTAGCAGCTGCCACGGGGACCAGCCTGGGCCCCCTAAGGAACCGGGCCCGTAGCAGCTCCTATGTCTACTACTCCAGTAGTTATGCCCCTGCTTCTAATATAATGGACAGGATCAGAGCTAGCTCCAATGCTGGTCGTTTTACCCACGTTGCAAACAAAAGCGACCATGGCATCTTGGTGGTTGACAGATGTGGGGGTCTTTGTCTGTTAGTCATTGACATCCATGCAATCTGATTTTGCGGTGCCAACAGCTACCATAGCTAGAGGCCAAAAAGTTGTCTATATACAAGAGACTATAAGGCCTTGCCCGGCATGTCACTGGCATAATAAAAAAAATTACAATATTGTATTTCTATGAATAATAGTTGTGATTAAGTGATCACATAGTCTAATTGCATATTGAGACTTAAAAAAGTAAAAAAAGTAAAAAAAAAAAAAAAAAAACTGAAATATGCTTGAACAAATAAAAAATAAAATACAAAATGCCTATTTCCTCAATGAAAACTGTTTGTTTTGGAAAAAAATAAATGATAGGTGTTATAGGTATTGTAATATTACATAATAGGTATTGTTGCATCTGTAACAATCCAATCTATAAAATTATCATGTTATTTAATCCACTTATTTAAAACACATCAACAATAAAAACTAAATGCTAGAATTGCATTTTTGTCTTTGTCCGGCATTACAGAAACTATTAATTATTATCCCTACATGGTACTGCTCCCGCAAATAAGAAGTCGTTGCACAGCTCCATCAACAACAATAAAAAAAAGTTCCTTACAAAATTGTGACGTAAGAAGATACATTTATGTAAATTGGTGCCGACACATCAGTCTAAATAGATATAAAGGAGTGTATAATATGACAGTATGAATGAAATTGTTATGTGGCAATTTCGCACCAAACTTTGGCGCATTCAAAAGTGTCCAGGGTAGATTTTTTAAAAGTGGCAATTATGATTTCTGGATTAGAGGAGCGACTTGTAAAATGGGGTGCAGTCTGTTAAAAAGGGCAGCAAACTGCCCTGAATAGGTTTAACGGGAATTCCTCATTAAATAACAGCATGTCCGGTTTTCTCCAAGTCATAAACTTACAATGTAACAAAATGGGAAGTCATTAAATATTCAAAAATTTCCTTTGAGAGCTACTACTGTATATTGCTACATGTTCTATGCTGGACATTTTTGACCTGATCTTATTGAGGATTTCTCTGTGTCTTTTTATTACAAGGATAGAATGGACATTTTGTTTACAGGAAGAACTGTGCTAAATTGACCAGTAAATGTCTGACATAAATGATAAAGAGTATTCTCTTCCACTCTAAAGCTCACTCTATTGATTTTGTGATTGCCATAGTAAAATACACTGGACTCATTGGCCATTCACATCCTTCCACTCCCCCCACTCTACCAGGACTATTACAAGTTGACCTTCTGGATAAAATCATAAATAACTTCTAATGCAAAATGTAGTCTTTTACTAGGTGCGGAAAATGAGATGCCTGCTCCAGGCCATTTGCAAAGTATTGTTATTCATACAAGATAATGAAGTTATGACTTGAGGAGTGAATTATGAATCAAATATTTGTCTCAAACTCGACAATAAAAGTTGTTTATGATCAGAGGTGACTAAAAGCATGATCTGGACGCATCTTCATGGTTATCTGTTTGCTAATCAATATTGATGTATTGTATTAGAGTGTAAAAGAAAATTGTTGTGTTCATTTACACAGACAATGACGACTGACCTGTTTATTGCCTATACATGCAAGCTGGAGGTGCTAGTGTTAGACCACATGTGGCAAAAATGTCCTGCTGCAGGTTCTGGGTTCGGGTTTAAAAAGGGCAACATGTACAGATGAAACCAGAAGTGTACATACGCTATATAAAAAGAAACACATGCATGTTTTTCTCACTGTCAGGTATGAAATCAGAATAAACTTTACCCATTCTGGGTCATTTAGGATTAGCAAAATTATTTATATTTGCCAAATGCCAGAATAATTAGAGAGAGAGAAATTTTGCAGGCATGTTTATTACTTTCTGCAAAGTCAAAAGTTTACATACAGTAGGATAACTATGCCTTTAAACAATTTGACACAGCCCCTATGATGATATCATGTCTTTGAAAGCTGCTGAGTTAGGTAGAGACACAACTGTTTATGTTTTTTAATGCACACCATAAACACACTTCTTCTGTGTGTAACACCATTGGAAATAGTATAAAAAAAGAAATCATTCATAGATATCAGGAAGAGAAATGTGGACTTTGTACAAGGTGGTTCATCCTTGGGTGCATTTTCCTGATACCTGAAGTGCCTTGTTCATCTGTACAAACATTATACACAAGGTACAAAAACAAGATGGGAATGTCCAGCCATCATACCGTTAAGAAAGGAGATTGGTTCTGTGTCTCAGAGATGAACGTGGTTTGGTCCGACATGTGCATATCAACCCAAGAACAAAAGTACAAGACCTTGTGTAGATGCTGGCAGAAGCTAGTAAAATTGCGTCATTGTCTACAGTGAAACGAGTACTGTATCAACATGGGCTGAAAGGACACTCTACCAGGGAGATGCCATTTACTCAAAAAGAAAACATATAAAAGCAGTTAAAGTTTGCAAAATGCAACAAAAGGAACAAAGAACTGCATTTTGGAGACATGTTCTGTGGTCTGAGATTAAAACATTTTGGCCATATAGACCATTGTGATTAGAGTTGGCGAACACGATTTAACAAAGTGGAATTCGTTTAGAATTTCAGGAAAACTTCGGTTCGGATACGAAGCTCGAACTGTGGGGTACTTCGGGGATGAACGAAGTGTGCTTTTTGAGTGATAAATTGGATGCCGACGCACATGGCGCTACATGGGGCAAAGCACTCTGGGAGGAGAAGGGCATTGCCTGCATGACTTTGTGCAGACGGTGAGCCAATCAGAGGGACGGCGGGATTCTGTGAACGTCACCGCACTTATATAAGTCGGGCATGACGCCGGGAGCTCACTCTCCTCTCATGTGTCATCGGGAGGTGCATGCCGCGGCTATAGCTCTTACTGGAAGAATTGATTTTTATATAGCGATTCTGTGGGTGTCTAAGCTTGTCTCAGGATTGTTATTTAATGTTCTATTTCGAATTTTTTTGGGTAATTGGATCTGAAATCAGTGTGCGTCCACTGCAGCGGCTTAGACATTCAATATCCATGTGGGATCTAAGCCAGTTCTGTTGTATTCATTTTAATAGAAAACAGCGTTTTTACAATACAAATACCACTTCATTTTTGGCTGATCAATTCTATTGCGCTATTTACATACAGGGGTTATCGAGGCGTTGTTTTGCTGGTGTGATGACCCCAAGAAACCGTTCTTTTTCTTAACGCCTAATTATAGAAATTTTTCCTGTAGCCTAATTCACAAATGCAAGGTTAATAAACTGTATTCTTGTTGTGTGGCGTAGAAAACAAGCAATTGTAACACGCTACAAGATACTATTTTGTGGGGGTTCAATTCTTTGGCGCTATTACATCGGGTTATTAAGGTTGTTTGCTGGTGTGAGACCCCAGGAAAACCGGTCTTTTTCAAACGCCAATAATATATAAAATTTTTTACCTGTTGCCTAATTCACAAGCAAAGGTTAATTTAACTGTATCTCTTGTTGTGTGGAGTAGATAAAAACACGCATTGTAACACGCATACAAAGCTACTCGTTTGGTGCGGCTCAATTCTTTGGCGCAATTATAAATCCAAGGGGTTTATTATGCGTTGTTTTGCTGGTGTGCTGACAAAAATTAAACCGTCATTTTTCACGGCAAAATATATAAATTTTTCTTGTAGCTATTCACAAGCAAAGGTTAATTTACAACTGTTATCTCTTCGTTGTGGGGCGTAGAAAACTCGCAATTGTAACACGTACAAAGCTACTATTTTGTGGGGTTCAATTCTTTGGCGCAATTTACATCGGGTAGGTTAATTAAGCGTTGTTTTGCTGGTGTGCTGACCCCAAAAGTTTCCGTCTTTTTTCAACACCCAAATATATAATTTTTTACTGTAGCATAATTCACAAGCAAAGGTTAATTACAACTGTCTCCATCTCTTTGTTGTGTGGCGTCTTTTTGAAAAACGCAATTGTAGACGCTACATAGGCTACTTGTTTGTGCGGCTCAATTCTTTGGCGCATTTTACATCGGGGGTTTATTTTAAGCGTTGTTTTTCTGGTGTGCTGACAAAAATAAACCGTCTTTTTCAACGGCAAAACATAATATTATAGATTTTTTTCTTGTAGCCTAAATCACAAGCAAGGTTTATTTACAACGGCTATTCTTGTTGTGTGGTGTAGAAAAACACGCAATCTGTAACCACGCTACAAAGCTACTAGTTTATGCGGCATCAATCTTTGGCGCAATTTACATCCAGGGGTTAATTAAAGCGTTGTTTTTGCTGGTGTGCTGACTAATTAAACCGTTTACATTTTTCAACGCCAAAATATATAAATTTTTACGTGTAGCTCTAATTCACAAACAAAGTTAATTACAACTGTATTCTTGTTGTGTGGCGTAGAAACAACGCAAATTGTAACAGCTTCAAAGTAATAGTTTATGCGGCTCATTTCTTTGGCGCTATTTCATCCAGGGATTCAATTAAGGGTTGTTTTGCGTGGGTGTGCTGACAAAAATTAAAAACCGTCTTTTGCATACGCAAAAATATATTTCATTTTTCATGTAGGCCTAATTCACAAGGCAAAGGTTAATTACACCTGTATCTCTTGTTGTTGTGGCGTAGAAAATCACGCAATTGTTACAGCTACATGTATACTAGTTTGTGCGGCTCAATTATTTGGGCGCATATTTACATCCAGGGGTTAATAGGTGTTTTGTTGAGAATGTGCTATACTAAAATATAATCCGTCTTATTTCAAATGCCAAAATATATAAATTTTTCATGTAGCCTAATTCACAAGCAAAGGTAAATTCCATACTGTATCTATTGTTGTGTGGCGTAGAAACACGCAAATTGTAACACGCTACAAAGCTACTGTTTATGCGGCTAAATTCTCTGGCGCAATTTACATCCAGGGGTTAATTAAGCGTTGTTTTGCTGGTGTGCTGACAAAAATAAACCGTCTTTTTCAGCGCCAAAATATTATTTTTTTCCTGTAGCTTAGTCAAAAGCAAAGGTTAATTACAAATACTGTATCTCTTGTTGTGTGGCGTAGAAAAACACGCAAATTGTAACATGCTACAAATGATACTAGTTTATGCGGCTCAATTCTTTTGTGGCAATTTCAATCCAGGGGCTTAATTTAGAGTTGTTTTGTTGGTGTGCTGACAAAAATAATCGTTCTTTTTCAACGGCAAAATATATAATTTTTGATGTAGCCTAATTCACAAGCAAAGGTTAATTACAATGTTTTTTGTTGTGTGGCGTAGAAATCACGCACTTGTAACTCGCTACAAAGCTATAGTTTATGCGGCTCAATTCTTTGGAGCAATTTACATCTAGGCTAATTAGCGTTGTTTTGCTGGTGTGCTGACAAAAATAAACGTCTTTTTCTTTGCAAAATATATAAATTTTTCATGTAGCATAATTCACAAGCAATGGTTAATTACAACTTGTTTATTCTCTTGTGTGTGGCGTAGAAACACGCAAATTGTAACAGGGAACAATTCTACTAAGTTTGTGCGGATCCAATTCTTTGGCGCAATTACATCCGGGGATGAATTAAGCGTTGTTTTGCTGGTGTGCTGACAAAAAAATAAAACCAGTCTTTTTCATCGCCAAATTATATACATTTTCCCTTTAGCCTAATTCATGTCGAAGGTTAATTAAGCCTGTTTGTGCTTTTACTTTAGTAAAACCACACAGTGTTTTTAAACGACACATACAAGTAAACTTTTCCTGGCAATTTGTGGAGCGAACCAATTTTATATCCAAGGGTTACCCAAGCTTGTTAATGGGTTATTTGGACGTCAAATCAGGGTGTATTTCATATACAGATATCTTCATCAAACAGTGTTGTACATTTTAGAACAAACAGTATGTCAGACTGGAGAGGTGGCAGGCTCTGCACATGCGAGTGGCAGTGGCACAACATTCCTGGAACAGGAAATGCGGTCGCAAGCACAGCAAGGGGACAGTCGCCAGCAGGGGTCAATCGGTTGATTGAGGCCAAATGCCGCTGTCATCTAGAGGCGTGTGTTGTTCAGTAACCAAGGTTCTTGATTGGTTGACTAGGTCTTCCTCTTCCTTCCCAGATGATGACATCTGACAACCCCAGCCGAATAAGTTGGTTGGACCTCCAGACACAACCATTACGTTGGAATGGCCCGGGAGCGGCAGTCAGTGGCCCTCACCTGTCCTCAGCCCGCCTCTGTCCCATCCGAGTTCCTCAGCCAGAGATATACTATGTGGGTCTGGGCTCATGGCCACCTATATAGCGCAGGAGAGAACAATTGAGGAGGGCAGTCTGCTCTGCTACTTGGCAGCGAAGAAATGGGTCAATTATCGCCTGCTTCTTGCAGTAGGCGGCAAAGTATAGATGTGAGAGTGGCATGGGAGGTCTGGTCTGTGAGTGGTCAGCCTCGGCATACCAGACCGGTGTTGAGGACAGCAGTGACGATGAAACCACAAATTAGATGATGATGTAGGCCGACCGCACTGGGGAGCCGGGTGCAGGCAAGGGCTTCAATCATCGTCAGGAGAAGGGGGGCGTCTGCTGGCGCGTCACAGCAGCGCAGCCAGCAAGTGGTCGTAGTGGCCGTGAGTCTGCAGGATTGCAGCAGTGTGAGGTCGGGAGCCCAAGCGGCTCACGGGGTAAAAAACCCCTTCGCAGGTCCAAGAAAGTAGCAGCACAGGGCTCTCAGCGATGTGTGGCAAGCGGCGGCAGTAGTCACTCAGTGCGGTGCAGTTGGCGGGAAAATCGATACTCGGCAGGTGTTGGGCCATGTTAGTTCTTTGCTAAGGACACCGGAGGTGCCGAAATATGGGTAAATGTTAGATCTGTGGGCAGAAAGTGATAGGTGGCAAGGGAGCTACCGTTGGCCACCCACGGCCCTGCGTCAACACATGCAGCGTCACCATCGGTGGCCTGGGAGAAACGTGGCTCAGATGTGGTGGTCCATCCTGCCGCCCGCAGCCAAACAGCAGCAGCGCCAGTGGCATGCATGCCATTGCAGCCAGTCAAGGCTCCACCAACCTCTGCAGAAGGGAGCTGTTTCTCTTTGAAATCATCTCCCTTTCCACAGTTCTCCTGCTCCTCGCTACTCTGGCGGCCAGCAGTCGTTCAGAGAGGGCGATTGCAAAGTAAAGAGACCTAAACGTATCGTCCCATCCATCCTAAGGTGACAGCGCTGACTCGTTGCTCCTGTCCATAGTTGTTGGTCCTGCAGTCCCTCCCTTTCAAAGGGGTGGACTCTTCTGCTCACAGTTCAGAGAACTAATAGGCTTGAGCCAAGCCGAGATGAGAGTTCCATGCCGATAATTTCTTTTCCAAAAGGCGTGTACCAGCACTTCATAAATATGTTAGAAGAAGGTGGTTCGTCCTTGAGGTTTATCGGTTTGTTCCAAGGTGCACGGCACAGTGCGGACGTCTTCTGGAGCTGTAACTATGGTAAGGGCCATACTGTTCTTTACGGCCCTCACTGGGTGAATGTGCTTCCAGCCAAGACACCAACAACTTGGTCAGGAGACGATGCTTTTTCTCCTCCACGTTGTCAAAACTGCTGCAACTGCGCAATGTCCATCCTCCCCTCTCACACCACCCACCATTCAACCTCCACTAGTTATGCTCCATCATACCACATGTGTAGGGAAGCGGTGTCACGTGTTCTACACCTGCCTTTCTCGGCGAACGAAGTCACTCAGGGGAGGGAACTGCTCAGCGTCATGCAGCAAGAAATCGATGTGTGGCTTTCTCCGCGCCAACTGCAAATCGGAAACCATGGTGACGGACAATGGGAGGATCATGTGTCGCGCTGGTGCACCATGAGGAGGGTTGGTCCATGCGCCCCTGCATGGCGCAGTGTTCAATCTGGTTTGTGAAAAGGTTCCCGAAGTCTTCCACATCTTCAGTACATTCTGAAAATGGCCAGGATACTGTGCTTGCACTTTATCCACTCGTACAAAGCCAGGAACACCCTCTCTCGAGTTGCATGCGGCGGAACGGCCTCCAAGCCAACACACTCTGATATGCGATGTTTCACCTGCGGAATTCCAGCTGCACATTGTTGGACGACTGTATGAACTGAGATAGGCCATTAATGATTTTTTGTTGATCCGAGGCAGACAGAAGTACTCCCCTGTGTAACTTTGATGTCAAGCCAGTGGCAGCCTCATGCGTGAACCTGACGTTTGTTGAGGCATTCGAGGAGGCGACGTTATTTGGTTTCAGTCGCCAGGACTACGGGTGAATAAATCATTCCTCTGCTTCATGTCCTGGAAAAGATGCTGAAAAATCTGTCAGGGCAGGGGACTGGAGACGTTGGCGACTATCATTCGTTTCCTTGGCCACATGGAGTCCGGTGGGGACTGAAATGGAGGAGGAGGAGGACATTGGAGCAGAAGCATTGTCTGGTGAAATGTGAGTGGATTTCTACCAGGTGACAGAGAGGAGGAGCAGGAGCAGTGGAGGAGGTGGATGGAGATGAGGAAGACGTGGCAGATGACCCCCAAGCACCGTGGCAGTATACAGTGGAATGGAGGGCAGGGATCCTCCTCAGAGTCACTTGTGCAAGATGGCCCACCTGCATGCTTATTTGAAATGGCTAGTGGACGCCGAATAGTCAGCATCCGGCAGAGGTTGACTTCTGCTCTCCCACCCTAGTGTACCCTCGATAACGGTCCAAATGGGAGCCTTATTCCCAGGCTATTGGAGGGAAGACCAACTCAAATATTAGGGAATTCACTCCCATAATCAGTTGGCTGATGCCTATTGTGCGGCATAGTCCTCCTCTGTCGGTCTGACCAGGGGGTTTCCTTCAGCGATCACGTCCTAACTGCCGCGGCTGCTGGGGGGAAGGTGGGGGGTAGGAGCAGGTTTACCAGCTCCATCTGTAGTAACCTAAGTCTGGAGTCACTATGAGCAGCTTCTTCACCCGCCTTGTGAGGAGGGCAGTCGACACAGCAGCAGCAGCCAGGACCTGGAGCGTCCAAGAACAACAGTTGTGGCCTATTTGGACAGCACTCTGCCACCTCAGTTAGTAGGATCCGCTGGTCATATGGGCAGCGCAAACTGGATGTGTAGGCCGCAACTTGCCGAGTTTGCAGTGGTGAAGATGTCCTGCCCGTCCGTAGTGTGGCATCAGAGGGGTGTTCAGTGCGGCGAGGGGCCATCGTTTACCCCAAGGAGAAACCCGCTTGTCACGGGAAATGTGGAACGACTGACCTTTGTCAAGATTAATCAGGCGTGATCGGCCAGGATTTCCCACACACCAATGCCTTAGGCGTCAGTTGGGTTAAAACTACCTGCCTCAGCCACTCATTCTGATACCGCCATCCACCTGATGCACACATCTGCTGACAGTTTCTCCATCTGCCTTACCACCATGCTTTACCAGGGGACTGGTTTATTGCCACCCACGCAACCACTTTCCTGTCATTGTGCCACTCTATGACCTCATGCTTGCTGTGATGTTGCTGTTTGACGTGACTATCCACACTGTGTCATTGTGCCACCTGTCTGACCTCATGCTGCTGCTGTGGCTGCTGTGCCATGTCATACCACACTGGTCATTGTGCCACTGCCTGACCTCATGCTGCCTGCCGCGTGTCCCTCCGCTTCTCAGTCATTGTGCCACTCTGTGGCTTCCTCCTGTTTTGCCACTCCAGATTGTCATTGTGCCACTGCCTCCTGATCTCATGCTGCCTGCTGTCGTGACCTCCTTCCACACTGTGTTATTTTGCCACTCTGTGGCCTATACTGTTTTGCCCACCTCCAGAATGTCATTGTGCCACTGCCTGATCTCATGCTGCTTGCTGTCGTGAGCCTCCACACTGTATCATTGTGCATCTGTGGGTCTATACTGTTTAGCCGCCTCCAGAATGTCATTGTGGCCATGTGCCTGATCTCATACGTGCTGTTCCCGTGACCTCCACACTGTGTGATTGTGCCACTCTGTGGCTAATACTGTTTAGCCACATCCCAGAATGTCATTGTGCCACGCCTGACCTCATACTGCTGCGCGCGTGACCTCCTCTCTTGTGTTGTTTGATGCCACTCTGTGCCAATTATGTTTTGCCGCCTTCAGATGTCATTGTGCACTGCCTGTTAATCTCATGATGCTGCTGTGTGACTCCACACTGTATCATTGTGCCATCATCTGTGGCCTAATTACTGTTTTGCCGCCTCCAGGAATGTTCATTGTCGCCATGCTGACCTCTTACTGCTTGCCGCCAGTGACCTCCACTACTGTGTGATTGTGCATCTCTGTGGCCTAATACTGTTTTGCCTGACTCCAGAATGGTCATAGCGCGACGTTGTGTTGTTCAGCAACCAAGGGTTCTTGATTGGTTGACTAGATCATCCTCTTCCTCCAAGATGACATCTGACAACCCCAGCCAATAGTTGGGTGGGAACCTCAGTCACAACCTTGTTGGCATGGCCAGGGAGCGGGTCAGTGGCCCTCCTGTCCTCAGACGCCTTGTCCCATTCCGGTTCCCTCAGCCAGAGAAATCTACTATGTGTCTGGCCTCAGCGGCCACTATTAGGAGGATAACAATTTGAGGAGGGCTGATCAGCAGAAACTTGGCAGCGAAGAAATGGGGACCAATATGCCTGCTTCTTACAGTAGGCGGGCAAGTATAGATGTGGAGAGGTGGCAATGGGAGGTCATGTTTGTGAGAGGTCAGCCTGGCTACAAGAACGGTGATGGCGACAGCAGGGACGATGAAACACAAATAGATGATGATGTAGCCGTCCGCACTTGGGAGCAGGGGAGTGAGGCAAGGGCTTCTCATCGTCAGGAGAGTGGGGTCTGCTTGCGCGTAGGCAGCAGCGGCAGAGCAAGGGGGTCGTGTGGCCGTGAGTCAGAAGGATAGCAGCAGGTGTGAGGTCGGGATAGCCAAGCGGCCACGGGGTAAAAAACCGCTTCGCAGTGTCCAAGAAAGTAGCTGCACAGGGGGGCCTCAGCGAGGCAGCGGGCGGCTGTAGTAAATAGTGCGGAGCGTTGGCTGGTAAAATCCGATACTCGGCGGTGTGCAGTTCTTTTGCTAAGACACCGGCGGTGCCGGATTATGGGTAAATGTAGAATCTGTGGGCAGAAAGTGAGCGATGGCAAGGGAGCTAACGTTGGCAACCTCGGCCCCGGCGTCAATCACATTGCAGCGTCACCATCCGGTGGCCTGGGAGAA
Source organism: Phyllomedusa bahiana (assembly GCA_025379985.1). Taxonomy (NCBI): domain Eukaryota; kingdom Metazoa; phylum Chordata; class Amphibia; order Anura; family Hylidae; genus Phyllomedusa; species Phyllomedusa bahiana. The sequence continues at coordinate 48,788 of JAODAL010011027.1, read as the reverse complement.
GTTGGCTCAGATTGGTGGTCATTCCTGCCGGCTGCAACTGCAGCAGCGCCCCAGTGGCATGCATGCCCTTGCTGCCAGTCAGGCTCCACCACCTCTGCAGAAGGGAGCTAGCTGTTTCTCTTTGACATCATCTCCCGTTCCAGAGGTCCTGCTCCTCGCTATTGGCGCAGCAGTCAGTTCAGCGAGGCCGTTGATTGCAAGAGACAACAGTATGCGTCCAACCATCTTAGGATGACGCAGCTGACCGTGATAGCTCCTGTGCCAAGTTGTTGAGTCCTGCAGTCCACCTCCCTTTCCAAATGGTGGACTCTGCACCGTTCAGAGAACTAATGGGCTTGTGCGAGCGAGATGGAGAGTTCAAAGCCGTAATTTCTTTTCCAAAAAGGCAGTAGTACCAGCACTTCATAAAATGTAGAACAGAGGTGGGTCTGTTCCTTGAGTTATCGGTTTTGTTTATAAGGTGCACGGCAGTGCGGACATATGGAGCTGCTAAATACGGGTCAGAGGCCAGTACTGATGTCCTTTACGGCCCTCTGGAGTGAATGTGCTTCCCCATCCAGGCCACACCAACAACTTGGACAGGAGCGCTGCTTTCTCTCCTCGTTGTCCAAAACTGCTGCACCTGCGCCAATGTCCATCTCCTCCTCTCACCACCACCACCATCTTCAAACTCCACAATTACTGCTCCATCATTACCCCATGTGTAGGGCACAGCGGTGTCACGCAGTTCTACCACCTGCCTTGCCTCGGCGAACGAAGTCACACAGGGGAAGGAATGGCTCCGCGTTCATGCAGCAGCAAGAAATCGAGTGTGTGGCTTTCTCGCGCAACTGCAAATCGGAACCATGGTGACGGACAATGGAGGAACATGGTGTTACGCGCTGCAACCGAGGGGAGGGATGGTCCATGCGCCCTGCATGGCGCACGTGTTCAATCTGGTTGTTGAAAAAGGTTCCTGAAGTCTTCACCGATCTTCAGAAAACATTCTGAAAATGGCCAGGAAACTGTGCATGCACTTTATCCATTCGTACCAAAGAAGGAACACCCTCCTCGAGTTGCAGCGGGCAGGAACGGCCCTCCCCCAACACACTTGATCTTGCGATGTTTCCACCTGCTGGAATTCCAGTCTGCACATGTTGGAACCGAATGTTGAACGAGAAGGACAATAATGATTTTTTGATTGATCCAGGCAGACAGAAGTACTCCCCGTGTAACTTTGATGTATATAAGCCAGTGGCAGCTCATGCGTGACACCTGCCGTTTGTGAGGGGCTTTCGAGTGGAGGCGACTGGTATTTGTCAGTCGCCCAGGACTAGGGTGAATTAACATCCATTCCACTGTTCATGTCGGAACAGATGCTGAAACTCTGTCTGGGAGGGGAATGGAGACGTTGGCGACTACATCTAGTGGCCCACATTGAGTCACGGTGGGGAATGAAATGGAGGAGGAGGAGGACATTGGAGCAGAAGAATTTGTCTGGTGAATGATGTGGATTTTCTACCCAGGTGACAAGAGAGGTGGAAGCAGGTGGTGCTGGAGCTGCTGGAGGTGGTGGATGGAGTTGAGGAAGACTCGGCAGATGACCCCCAAGCACCGGGGGCAGTATACAGTGGAAATGGAGGCAGGGAGCCCCTCGGAGTTCCCTTGTGCAGTGGGCCCGCAGCATGCTTATTTGCCTGGCTAGTGACAGCCGAATAGTCAGCACCCGGGGCAGAGGGATGGACTTCTTGGCCTCCACCCTATTGGACCCTCGCAAACCGGTCAAAATGGGAGCCTTTTTCCCAGCTATTGAGAGGAAGACAAACTCAAATACTATAGGGAAATCCTCCTTTAACCCGTTGGGCTGCCTATGTGCGATAGTCCCTCCTCTGACAGGTCTGACCAGGGGGTTTTCCTCAGCGTTTCACGTCCCTACTGCCGCGGCTGCTGGGGGAAAGGTGGGGGTGTAGGAGCAGTACCAGCTCCATCAGTAGTAACCTAAGTCTGGAGTCATGATTGAGCAGCTTCCTTCACCCGCCCTAGTGAGGAGGGCAGTGCCAGCAGCAGCAGCAGGCCTGGAAGTCCCCTGAACCAAAGGTTGTGGCCTACTTGGACAGCACTCTGCACCTCAGTTAGAGATCCGCTGGACTACTGGGCAGCCAAAACTGGTTTGTGTGGCCGCAACTTGCCGAGTTTGCAGTGGAGAAGCTGTCCTGCCCGGCCAGTAGTGTGGCATCAGAGGGGGAGTTTCAGTGGGCGGGGGCCATCGTTACCCAAGGAGAACCCGCTTGTCCACGGGAAATGTGGAAACGACTGACCTTTTTTAAGATGAATCAGGCGTGGAATCGGCCAGGATTTCCACAAAACCAATGCCTTGGCGTCAGTCTGGGTTCAAACTACCTGCCTCAGCCACTATTCTGATGCCGCCACCCAATGATGCACACATCTGCTGCAGTTTCTCCATCTGCCTACCACCATCTTTACCAGGGAAATGGTATTGCCACCCACCTCAACATTTTGTCATTGTGCCACTCTTGACCTCATGCTTTCTGCTGCGTTGTGGCATAATCACAACTGTGTCATTGTGCCACTGTCTGACCTCTGCTTTCTGCTTGGGGGCTGTGCCATGTCTCCACACTGTGTCATTGTGCCACTGCCTGACCTCATGCTGCTGCCGCCGGACCTCCGCTCTCAGTCATTTTGCCACTCTGTGGCTTTCCCCCCTTTTTTTGGGCCACTTCCGGGGAAATGTCATTGGGGCCCCCCACTCCCCTAAAACCTCATCCCTGCTGCGTAAATCCTGCCTTTGCCCCCCCACACTGTGTTTTTTTTTTCCCCCTTTTTTGGGCCCTAAACCCCTAAAATGCTGCTGCCCCCCTTTTGACCCCCGCTTCAGTCATTGGGGCCATTCTGTGGTTTCCCCCCTTTGTTTTTGCCCACCCCAAAAAGTCATTGTGCCACTCCCCCTGATTTCTTTGCTGCTCCCGGTCTTTGACCTCCACACTTTTTGGTTAATTTTTCCCCACCCCTGTGGCCAAATTTTCCCTTTTTTGGGCCCCCTCCAGAATGCCCATTTTTTCCCCCTGCCTGCCCTTCTTTACTGTTTTGCGCCTTTGACCTCCACACGGGTGTGTTTTTGTCCCAAACTCTGTGGCCAAATTTACTTTTTTTTTTGCCCCCCCTTCCGGGAAATGTTTTTTTTTTGGTGTCACTGCCTGATTTTTAATGTGCTGCTTTTTCGGACCCCCCAAAACGGTATAAAATTGTGCCCCCTTTTGGGGCCCCAAATACTTTTTTTGGGCCGGGCCTCCAAAAATGTCATTGTGCCATTTGCCTAAATTTACTTTTGTTTCCCGGGCCGTGTCATCCCCCCTCATCATTGGGGGGCCATTTCTGGGGCCTTCCCCCGTTTTTTTTTGCCCCCCTCCAAAAATGTCTTGGTCCCATTTGCCTAAAACCTAAATGCGTTTGTGGCGGGGCCCCCCGTCCCCCTCCACACTCTGTCACAAAATTTTTGCCCCCTAAAAGCCCTCGCTTTTTTTTTTTTTTTCCCAGTTTTCCCGGTTTGGAAATAAATTTATAAAGGCCTACTTTTCCCGCTTGATTTTTTTTGGGTCTTTTTTTGGCCCTTTTAAAGGGTCCCCCGGGGGGAATTTTTTTTAAGTGAAGCGATTCTAAAAAGCGGCGGCATTTCCATTTTTGCGTGTCATACAAAAAAAAACCCCTTTGGGTTAAAGGGCCCAAAACCAAAAGTTTCCCTCTGAATTTTTAAAAAGCTTTTGGCACAAACGTTTTTTTAAAAAAGCACCCTGCGGGGCTCTTTTGCACCCCGGGGAAATAGTTTTGGCCTTTTTTTTTTATTAAATTTTCCGTTGCTTCCGGAAAAAAATTCGGACCAATTTATTTTTGGGGGGAAAATTTTTCGGCAAAAGTGAGGGGGAAATTGGGAATTTGAAAAAATTCCCCCCATCTCTAAGGGGTGCCCTTAAATCCCTAAAGTTTAATTTTTGAGGGGTCCAAACAAGATGAGTTACTTTGTAAATTTTGAAAATATGGAAGAAAAAAGGGAAACGAAAAAACCCCGAACCCTTTAACATGGCCCCTTGGGGAAAGGAAAAAGGGTTTTTAAAAGATAATGAAAAAAGAGTTGAGCATTGTCCTCCAAAAATTTCCCAAAAAACCCGAAAACCCAAATTGGGAAAACCCCTTGTGGGTAAGCTGAAAAAAAGAAGAAAATTTTTTTTGTCCCCCAAACTGAGTCAAACCGGGAAAAATGCCCCCACCATTGGAAACGGTAAAGAGCCCTTTGGGATCGGGGTTTTTCTTTCGGGCCAGGTTTGGAAATCTGATGGGACGCCCAAGAAGGATTAAGGGCGGGTTGTTTTGAAAACCCCAAAAGGGGGGTTTTTTCCCAGAATACAAAAATAAAAAAAATTTAAAACATTTTAAATTTTTTGGGAGCAAAAAAAAGTAAAAAATGCATTTACAGGGGCCCAAAGATTTCTGAAAAAAACTAAGCATATCTAAATATGTTGCAATTTAAAAATTTTAACGTATAAGGAAACCCAAGGGGTTTATCTGTAAAGTGCAGGGCTGTGGAGTCAGTAAGCCAGAGCTCCAACTCCAACTCTGACTCCTCAATATCCTTGACTCATACTTCTGACTCCGACTCCCTCATACATGGAGCAAGTTTAAGTGATAACTTTACTGTAGTAAAATGGTAACAAATGATACCATGACCAAGCTATTTAGGTAGAACATACACTGACAAGCAAAAGGGTAACAATGTTTTGAACTTCTGACTTTCAAGCTCCATATATTACCATCTACTACAGCTTTGAACATGAGGCTAACATTTAATAGACAATCATCTTACCTATCTTGTACATAAATTTGACTTGCAAGTATTTGGCATCTGCTTAGTTCTGCAGATTCTTGTCATGTAACTGCATTGTTACTGTTTTGCTCCTAAAAATCAAAATGTAAATTTTTATTATTTTTTTAGTATTTGGTAAATCCACCTTTGGTTTTCAGCACTACCTGGAATCCTTCTGGGCATGTTCTGGATGAGATTCAAGTATGTCTCAACCAAAATCTGATCCCAGGTCTCTTTTACATGTTCCTAATGTTGATGCATACTGGATTTGGGTACAAATACAGCTTTTTCTTCAACTCTACTCACAAGTGTTCGGGGTTGAGGTCTGGGGACTGTGGGGCCAATACAGAACCTCTACCTCATTGTCACTGACCCCTTCCTTCTCCAACCTTGATGTATGCTTCAGGTTGTTGTTCTGCTGGAACACTGTTGTCCTTTTCATACCCATAGTACTCAAGTATATGAAGTAACTCATCTTGTAGGACACTCACATATAGCTCAGCATTGAGAACAACATTGATACTGGTCGAGTATCCAACATCTTTGGCTGTAAAACAACCCCATATCATCAGGTTTTCTCCACCGAACCTGACTGTTCCTTCGATATCTCGATCCATTAGCCCCTTGCCTTTGATTCTTCCAAACCCATTTGCCCCATCAGAGCCCGGTCTATTGATTTTAATCTCATCCCTCCAAATCCCCCATTTCCAATCTTCCATTTTTCATACTTGCAAACTTGAGCCAATGCTTCTTATGAAGCTTATGAAGATTGAAGTTGAGGCTTCTTCCCCTTTTTTCGGGCCATCATTCCAGACCTGTGTAATGCGTGTTGCCCAATGCCTGCAGGGACGTCTGATCTCACTCTTACGGAGCCTACGAGCCGCCTCCACTGCGGTGTCTGTTAGAACTGATAGACCTTGTGATGAGCGACTTATTGACTCTGATATTTTGCCTGAACGTTCACCTCTTGGTTTTTGAATGGACTTCATTTCACATTCTTCCAGCTGTTAGGGCCTCACATGATGCAGTTCGGCAATTTTCTTGGCCCAGAGACGCTATCGATGAGCTGGATGATGCTGCTTCTCTTTTCTTGGGAAATCTCCTTTATTGCTGCTCGAACCAGTGACATTTCGCTTGGGAATCAGCCAAATAACACACTGAGCTATTAGGGAATGTGAGAACAGGTTGTAATTTGTAGTAACAAGAAGAAAAAGACTGATCCACCACCAGGAGCAAAACAGTAACAATGCAGTTACATCACCAGAATCGTGCAGAACTAAGCATATGCTAAATAGTGGCAAGATATAAGTTATGTATGGTAAAATGATGGCAGGCTCACGTTCAGAGCTGTAGTGGATGGTGAGATATAGAGCCTGAAACTCAAAAGTTTAAAACATTGTTACCCTTCTGCTTGTCGATGTAAAATGCATTAAATGGATACTTTAGAACACAAAAAGCTTTAATAAATTGTAAATATGCAAAACGATGCAATAAGTGGGGAAAAAACAGTTTTCAACAAAAACGGACTGAATAGCACTTGTGGAGTCTATGAATTTGTTCTGAGAAATAGTATCGCCTCCATCAGATCCTCCTTCATAGATCTAATCTCATTATTTCCATGCTAGAGAACGGCCTCTCTACACTAACTTGGGTTGGTGACACAGCGGTGACCACAAGGGCCTCATCTCTTACATTCTCAGGATATAAAGGAATTGCCTCAGCCACAGTCAGTTTTGATGAACGGTTGAACTCTTCTACTTCTTTGAAAGCAAGTGAAAAATTTTGCGGAAATCTGTCCAATCTGTTTGCTATGGGAGCAGAATCTTTTCCCCAGCGGCAACACTTTGCAAGCTCCATGTCATCCAAGTACTTTTCAAAATTAAACTCCTCATCTGATGAGACTGAAGATATGGGAGCATCAGCACTGACAAGACCCAATTTCTCTTGCTTTTGGCACTGCATTGAACTGTACCTATTTATAATATATTTTGGGAGTCGGACAATTTTATAATGACTCCAACTCCTGCAAAATGGGCTCTGAATCCAACTCCACAGCCCTGGTAAAATGATTGTAGTCTCACTTTCAAAGCTGTCATGGATAATGAGATAAGGGGCCTGAAAGTCACAAGTCCAAAACATTGTTACAATTTTGCTGGTCAGTGCATGTTCTACCTAAATAACTTGATTATTGTATAATAAGGTGATAAAAAGCCTGATGTTACTTAAACAGGGAGTGAAAGTGGGAGACGGAGGAAATTGTGGAGTCGGACCTTTGGCTTAGCAACTCCACATCCCTGAATGATACGATACAATGTAAGGCTATGTTCACACGTTTTCAAGTGGGACGTATTTCGTGCCGTACTGCGCTCAATACGGGACAAAATGCGACCCAGTCATTACGGTAATCCACAGTTCTCATAGAGAACTATGGATTACGCCTCCTCTCCCCACTCGGACAATACGCCGCAGGGAGAGATAAGGGACATGTCAATTGCTAGTAGCGAATACGCGCCGCTAGCAATGAATGTCGGCACGAGCTCCCGAAGTCCTGGCGTAATTGCGGGGCGTAGTTACGCCCCGCAATTATGCCGTGTGAACATACCCTAACAGAGGGGAGTGATGTCTCCATCCCGGCCAGGGCTGTTATTGCAAAGAGAGATGGTGGGCATCTAGTGTAAACAAGCAGGGGATAGGGACTGCACTAACTCTGAAATTAGGCAAAAATCAAAAACAGGAATGTATTCTGTCATATTTTTGCATTCATTTTTACCTTTGTCTACATGTTAAAAATTAAATAATGTGGGGGGGGGGGGGGATTACCCCTTTAAAGCCTCTATCAGACATTTATCACATATACAAAAATACAAAAGCAAAGTCAGCGGCATATACAAAGCCGATACCATAGTAAATAAGATGCCCTGGTTGATTCAAGATAGATTTTCACAAGAAGGAAAAAACACCACAACACTCCAAATTGTAGTAGAGAATCTTGAATTACACAAATTTGTTTGACCTCCAAGGTCTTTCTCAAGGTTATTTGACTAAAGAGTTGCCTGTTCTGTAATTTGGAGTGCTGTCGTCCACTGCTTCTTGCCGGCGATATCCTATAGAGCATTCAATAGGACAAAGTCTGTACACTCAATATAATACTGAATGGATTTTATACGTGGATTCTGCTCTGAATCTGCAATGAAAACCAGCCAGGTGAACATACCCTTGGGTTTGTTCAGGTGGCTGTTTTTGGATGCTGAAAATTTCTGGAATCCATGCTGATTCAGTGCGTATTTTAGATTTTATGCTGAATTTAAAGGCAATTTTCAGGCTCCATATACTAAGTGACGATGTTATCCCTTTTTTTGTTGACAATGAATCTTTTTCAATGTCAGGGAACATCAGCAGTGTCTGCACGGAGACTGATTTTCCACTGGAAACAATGGAATGTGGATTTTAGTCAGATATGAATGCTTATTCAGCACTAAAAATCTGCAGCAATTCCCCAACATGGGGATTTACCGAAATTGATTTTTATGCATTACCTTTTCTATGTATTTACTAAATTTAAAGGTGTTTTAACATAACGGCATTTCATGCCCGATTTGTCCTGCTTCAGCTTCCAGTGTGTTCAAAAAGGGGTATGTATGATTTGCTTGAACTGCATATCATGTTACCAAACAGACTTGACATCGCCATGCTTTTCCCCACAGTGTTCTCACTCTAGTCAAATTAAGGGCCACATGTATGAAACCGCTTTGGTCTAAAACTCACTTTTTTCCCCATAGAAACCCATGGGGAAAAAAGTGAGTTTTAGACCAAAACCGTTTCATACATGTGGCCCCAAGTTCTGTTTTTTTTTTTTTTAAAAAAAAAGATGTGAGTAGCTACAACGTAGCTGAGTGTTTCACTTCTGCCTTTGGGCATAGGAGTCCTAGGCTAAAATCTCTGCAGGAACCAAACATAGACTTTTTTTCCTCGATGCACATACCCGTCTCTTTTTATTTATTTGCACTGTTTGACTACTTATTAGGGAGTACAGAGGACAGGAGTAGAATGACAGCATCTGGGGTTGAACACTCGTTCAGCAGTGAAAGTTAGTGTGAGATTACTACTCATGCAGGAAAAAGACTAACAGTAGCTGCCTGAGAGGAAAGGTGATGTCTGAGCATGTGCATCCAGGATTGAGAAGCTCTCATCACTGGTCGTATTCCCTGGAGATGAGCTGTACACTATGGATTCCTAAGGTAGCAGCTAAAATGGTACAGAATTTTTAATAACGATGAATGGTGAAAAGGTTTATTTCATTGGAAAGTTTCCCACGTTAATTTTACTTCATGGTAAAACCCCTTTAGGTTAATCCTTCTGTCCATCTATAAATTTATAACAGGTCTGTCAGCTACAACCCTGTGTAGGAGCAGTCTATAACAACTACGGCCTATGCTTCTAGTAGCCAAAATGGCACAAAAAGATGATGTATTTTGTGGGATAGGGAAGAATACTTTGCTACAAAATTCATGTTGAAGAAAGACTGATATACAAAATATACACAAAGATATCCATGTAGGAAATAAACTTCTGGCTGTATGACGGACAGGTTCTTTCTTTTATCTTAATAATGAAAAAATTATAATTTCAATGGATGATGATGATATTATACATTTAAAGCAAAAAAAAAACACAACATACTGGAGTCAGGTGCCTTAAACCACAATAAGTTACATCTATGCGAGTCTCAGGACTTACCTGCCTCTTCCGCATCATTAGACATGACATTGTAAAGCGTATCCAGAGCATAACCAATAATTTCAGAATCAGCACTGAAAAATAACACGCAATTGGATCAGACAGTTCATTATTATGATTTTATCGCAAGAGGTCTGACGCACATGCAACTTTTCCATATAAGTGACTGGATCCCAAACAGAGAAATGTAGAAGTGATTCTTTTATTTTTTTCCTTGCCTCAAGATCCACTTATACCTCCACATGAGAGCAGAAGATACACATGACAAGTATATGTCTCATAGAGGTTTGATGTTGTAGAGCAGGCTCAGGGGCTACAGGCAGACCTCACCCATTATGACACACACTTTGTCTCTGTCCTTATATTACAGAAAGTAATGATCATTGTTTGACAACAGCATTCAATTGTTGGCCTTGTTATGGTGGGCAATGTGTAATGGAGACTTATGGTGGGCACTATGAGCATTAAATGGCTTGCACCGTTATGGTGGACACTGTATGGCTGGCACCGTTATGGTGGACACTGTATGGCTGGCACCATTATGGTAGACACACTGTATGGCTGGCACCATTATGGTAGACACACTGTATGGCTGGCACCATTATGGTAGACACACTGTATGGATGGCACCATTATGGTAGACACACTGTATGGATGGCACCATTATGGTAGACACACTGTATGGACGGCACCATTATGGTAGACACTGTATGGATGGCAGTATAGGGCTGTATATCCTATTTTAAGCAACCTAAATGAGCAATCCAGTAAAAGCTGTTTTTGTATTATCTCTGGATTTCTTTCTTATAGGAGTATTTGTTTTAGACACAATCATGGCAGCTCCACAAGATATACCATAAATATGTCTGATAGGTTCGAGACTCCAAAGAGGAGAGGAGTTGGAAAGGGCGCTATATATGTGTTGTTCTCACTAGTTATAGTGGTAAAACAACCAATTCTCCAACCCAAAAAACTAAAATAAATATAAGCTACTCATATCCACTTTCTGTAGTACCAAACAGAGACCCCCCATTTTGATCTCTGGGAGTTCCTAAAGTGGAAGTAAAACTTTCAAGTCATTTTGGGTATTTACGATTGAAGTCCCATAAAGGTCTCAGATGGGAAATACCTCTCTATGATTTACCACAGCCCTTGGTAAAGTTACATTATGACAATGTGGCCCTTAAAGCAGAAAATGTTGTGCCCCCCTGTTATAGGGACATTTGTTATCTACGGTGATGTCGCCAGCACAGATGGCGTTTTGGCATATCACACACTGATGGCATAATCAATAGGATATGCCATCAATGTGTGATATGTGCAAATCCCACCTCCGGGACCTGCACCTATCACAAGAACAGTCCTTTGAAACACCCGTTTTAGAATGTAGAACTGGCCGTGCTGTTACGATGGCTATCCTATCGATATGCCATCAATGTGTGAAATGAGAAAACCCTTTCAGTCCGAGCATTAGAAGAAAACGGCTTACTGCTATTGCTCTGAATAAGTGGCATCTAAATTATTGATATTTAAACAGCCTGAAAGTCTGTTCCCTCCATTGCCTTCACGAAGATCAGCATAAGGTAGTGATAGACAGGTTTTAGCAGCCCATCACTTATGCCCTAACCTAAAGCAGTTTTACATAATACTATGCATTGCCAACATGAGTGTAGGGTATTCATGAGCTGCTGCTTGCGCCACCCACCACTGATTAACAGTTTTCTACCTATTAAGGTATGTTCACCTGGCATTGGTTAAATACGTTTTTGGATACGTTTTACGCACCGAAAACCGGACTCCAAAACGTATTTGACATTGTTCAAATTTGGATTACATTGATTTCAATGAAAATACGTATCGTCATTCAGGCGATACGTATTTTACATATGTTAAACGGATGTGTTCAAAGAATTGACAAGTCAATTCTTGATCAATTTTAAGAATTGGAAAACCCATAGAAACAATAGGGATACATTTTTGAAGTCCAGAAAACACATCCAAAAACATCCTTCACTTTGTGTTAAGTTTTTGGATGCGTTTAACACGTTTTACGTATTGCAAAAACATATCCAAGACGCCATGTGAACATACCCTTACTCTGAAAACGGAGACAACTGTCAATCAGCTGTGAGTGGGTGGGGAAAGTGGTTGCTTGTAATACACTGGACTCATCTATAGCAGCACTGGCGGTAGCTCTCCTTTTGGGTTAGGGCACGTGTGACAGACCGTCTGAAATAGTGTCTGTCACTGCCTTAAGCTGCACTTAGTGACATAATGAAAATGCCAGGTTCCCTTTAAACAACATCTTCATGAAGACTTTAAATCTGATATATAATAGAGATGTCCAGCGTTATACGACAAGGGTTAAATCTGGAGAGAAGCTAGAAAAATGTATTGAATACATTGGTAACTTGAGTATCGGCAACTTACCTACGACCTAAAGAGACAAATCAACAAGCTTGGGTATAGCTACTGAATGAGACGGCAACACCTGGGTGTCAGAAAAAGCATCCTCTAGGACACACCATGAACACCTGTATACACTGAGGACTATGTATAAAAACAAGTGCAGGACAGAAAAGGGTGAGGAGCAGCGACCTAGAAGCTGCTTGATCGTTAATTAAATGATAAATTTGAAAATAAGGTTTGAATCTGCTACATTAGAGCCAAACTAGAAAAAAAGGCAGAAAAATAAAACATCAACCAGTAAATGTGTCAGGGACGTGTCTAATGACCTGTAGGAGTGATTTTGGTGTCATCATGTATAAAAGGTTGAAGTTTGTGGATGCAAATATGTAACGAATTGGAAAAAAGTGTCTCTTACCGGTCAGTCTGTAATACATTCAGCAGATGGTCCGTAGCCTGAGTGCCCACTTCGAGACGATATTTCTGCCCACGAAGAGAAAAAAACATTTATTATTTTGTTTTTTAAACTAAGTTTGTAATTTAATGTAAAAATAAATAAATAATTGCCTTACAATTTGCCTCTGTCATCTGAGCTTCCACAGTGCTCCACTGTGGTGTCAAATAACTAGTACAATTCTGTACATAGCTTTGGAAGTGAATAGAGAATGAACCATGTAAGCAGAAGTCCAAACAAACAATTTAAGGACTATGTGCACCTTTGAAATTATTTACACAGTTACATAGTTTGTGAGGCCGAAAAAAAGACAACGTCCATCCAGTTCAGCCTATTTTCCCATAGTGATGATCCACAGGAAGGCAAAAAAACCCCAAGAGGTAGAAACCAATTGTCCTCATTTTAGGGAAAAAAATTATTTCCCAACTCCATTCTTGCAATCAGAATAAATCCTTGGATCAACGACCCCTCTCCAGAATCCTAGACACTATAGCTTGTTATATTATTACGCTCCAGAAATGCATCCAGACCCTTTTTGACTCAGTGAATTTACCATGACTTTTCATAGTCCCAAAAAACGTCTCAAATTGTGCAATAGATGCTAAAAAATGACTTACGTTTTTGTTTCTGCATCGTCTGTGCAGCTACCATACATTTCAAACAACAAAGTCTGTGTACTGTACTCCTGCAGTCTTGCATTCTCATGCTGTCCTCCGTTTGCCCTATACTTTATACTAACGTACATTTGGTAGGATAGATAACGAGGATGTGACTGCAGGATCATACTACAAAGAAATGGTTTGTTGCCCATTACCATGAAGAGATGTAGAAGCAAGTTGAAGAGTTGAACATTTTAATCGACATCTGTTAAGAAGTTGCTTTATTTTTAATTTCATATGCAGTAAGAACATTTTAAAAAATGTTAATGAAGATGGACATGGCCTTTAAGCTATTAAACCTAGATTATGCCCCCTTACTGAGGACAGCACAAGCTAGTGACAGACATGCAGTTTCCAGCGCTGTGTCCCTTATTCTGTAAGATGCTGTAGTTTTAGAGGATTTAATGCTCAAATCTGCCAGTTTTCAGCCAGAAAAGATTCTGGACCAGGTGTTAGCCACGCCCACTCAAAGCTAGCCCCGCCTACTCACATGAAGTCATGAATTAAACCGCCTCTTTTCTGAAAACTGCCAGATTTGAGCATTAAATACTCTGAAACTGCAGCATCTTACAGAATAAGGGACACAGATCTGGAAACAGCAAAGTCTGTCACTTGCTTGTGCTGTCTTCAGCAAGGGGTGCGCTAATTGATCTATTGTGAACTGTCTACCCTAAAGTATTTGTACTTGCGGGGGGGCGGGGGATCGGGGACGAGTGGGGCTGTGGCAACTGACTCGCTTGGAAGTATGAAGGACGTTGGCTCATTGAGCTCTGTGAATATATCCTGATTTTGGGACCTCCTATAGTGGTCATTGCTGACCTCAAGGTTTGGAGAGAGACCAAGGATATAGACACTCCTGAGGCTACTAGATATGGACCACCTATGTTTAGCTGTTTGGGAAGGTGTTTCATCCCTCGTATTGTATTCCAGCCCTACAGAGTGAGGTTGAAGTGTCGGGAAGAGCTCCGGAATGTGTGTGGACGGTGGCAAGTGGAACCAGACGCACTATAGCTGGACAGAGACCTAATTTTCATAAGCCTGTTCCACACGGCTTATTTTTGTCCCGCAAGATTGGCGCGTATTCGACGCGCCCCCCCAGATTTGCGCTCTGCTAGTTCAGGCGCCAATCCCAGCAGTCCCGGCAAGCAATTACGGTTAATCAATTGTCTCATATGAGGAAACAGTGGACTTCCAGTTCGCTCCTACCCGCTTACTCGGCAATAATCCGCCCGCCTGAGTGAGGGGGCAAAAGTTGTACACTGACACATTAATTTACGGCGCGGACGCGCTCCGAAGGTAAACAATGCATTAGTCTATGGGGCACGGCGACCCGAGCGGGGCCCCGCGCGCGCTCCCGCCCCGGCCCCCTTCACACGTCCCCTCTATTCTCAGGGGGGATTTTGTGAGCTCCATACGGGCCTCACAAATACGTCGGGGAATCAAGCCGACTAAGTGATAACTCGGCCATACAGCCGGGTGATTTACCTGGAAGTTCCTGAGAGAGAGAACAGCGGCTGTGCCCCAGTGAAACCCTGGGAGGAGGAAGCTGCCAACACATCTCTTCCACTGGCCTCCAACATATCGGTCAGCCTTTGAGCCTTTGTAGCGTGGAGCTGAGAGATGACACGGAGACAGATAAGTAAATGTGACGGGAGGAGAAACTCCAAATAACCATAAGGAAGGCTGGGAGATTAGTAAGAGAATTTAGTGCCCCCCAGGGGAACGCTATTTCACTGTTGGCTGGACTCGGGAATAAAAAGGGCGCGAAAATGACAGTCCCCCACTCTCGGCGCACCATCTTGATTCCTGCTCAGCAAGGAGAGAGAGATAGCATTATAATCACCCTCGCACACGAGTCCTTAGACGTTTACTGAGGTGGGTAGGGTGAAAAGGGGCAAAGAACCAATGAGCAGACATCTACCCCTCAAAAGGGGAACCATCATTCACATGCAAATAATATCCTCCTCTGTGTTACTATCCTGAAATTATATGTTCTCTGTGAGGTACTAGTTTCTGGTTCTTTATATCATCCAGAACTTACGTTCCATATCTTGAACAAGTAAGATTGTAATTCACACTTCCATGGCAAAACTGCTTAATGCCGCCTACTCTACTGGTGGACTTCCAGTACTGATTCACTCTGCAACTACAAGGTTATCTTTGTTGACATAAGTTCTGCTCACTCTCATGAAGACACTGTTTTTGCTTACTGTGAATCCATATACTGTTTGATCCATGTTTTGTTCCTTACGAACTAATTGGCTAGCATGACTGTGGCCCCGGACTCCTCGTTCGGATAACAATTACGTGGGTATTTATGTTGTATGACCAGCGCCCACAATAATACAATCTCAGCACAGATGCTATTTGCTAAGTTGTAAAACACTTCTCAGATTATGTAAGATACCAAGTGGGCCGCTCCACCTGTACTCCTGTTGGCCACTTATACATGCTTGCAATATCTATTCTGGACTGACTCGCCTGTCTCATCTCCCCAGCGTGCCGTCACTCTTGGATTGCATTTGCGTTGATATGCATGGTGTATGTTAGTCTATTACGTACTGGGGCCGGAATAGAAATCTCTACGGCAGCAGCTTCCACACAAGAAAGCAGCACACACAATAGACACAATGAGTACACAGAACGATGGGGCCTACCCAAGGAAGAACCTCCAATCTAACGGGGCATTTGACAATGAACAAGATATCATGGCGCCGCCATAGCTAAGCCTGCCACGACTAACGTAGAAACACTTAAAAATTGATCAACCTGCACTAATGGATTGTAATACAGATTGCAGGTACAACCAACATATGATATGGATAAGATCAAGGGAAAAGAAAACTGTATGAAGATAGATACGCCAGGGAAATTAGCGCGTACGAGACGATCTCCAACTCAACAGGAGTCTATCTCGCACCCTACAACAAACAGTTGAAAACCTGCAGGTAGGGCACGAGGACGCGGTGAAAACCGTAGTAAAGGCGCAATAAAGGTCGCGTATTTACGGCTTTGCCGGAACATGTGGAAGGCCTACCCTACACAGAGAAGTTATAGAACAATCTGCTCTACGAAAGCCTGGCTCACATTTAAAATTCCTCATATACTTGTGGTTCGTGAGCGGCGCACTCGCCGTTTTTTCCCAACGAGGCCATTGCATCCGGTGCCCCAGCACCCCCGCACCCTTTATCTTGAAGCTCTCTCAATCTATAGGGTTAGGGATTCTCTATACTTGGTACCGACTGCCACGGAGAAAAGGGGCATTGTGATATGAAAACTCAGCAATGTTATCCCTTACTATCACGGACTTCCTACGTCTGAGTTGCAGAAAAAACAAAAATAAAATATAAGAGGCTGGAAGTTTAATTACCTCATTGCTATATAACACAAGGACTGAGATGTTCAACATCGGATCCGTACACTATTCTTTGTAACACAGAGGAACGGCCTCAAGAGTACGTTAGATACGGAGTGCTCCTGAGAATCGTTGACGGCCATGATAATATGTCGGGTCCTGCTGTGACTCATAATGGATAGTGTCTGTTGAATCGTTGTTATTTATTATGCAGGTTGCTTACCCTTCTCTCCTGTTCAGCCTAATGTTTGCTTAACATTTTGAGGTTTCTTTCTTTTTGTAGTGAGGGAGAAAATAAGGGGACTTTATGTTCTATAAGTCTTAGACGGTAAATCTGTTTAAGCAGCGTCTTTCTAGATAGCACTGTTCTTTCGCCAGGACACTAGGTCGCAAGTATCGTCGCCTCCCCTGGTGTGTTCTCACCATTTTCTGTTTCTTAACAGTTCTGGATATGTTTGGGATTGTAGGCTCGGCAGGTTGGGTTGGCTCTAGAGCAAGGGTTAGGGGGGAGGCTCCGGTTTAGGCCTGTGTTGGGCCTCTGTTGGTGATTGGCATTCTAGAATCAGTGTGAACATGGTTTGTAGTAGTTTGTGTCGGTCCCTGTACTGATAAGTTGTCTCTGTGTGGTCATTCTATAGTATGAACTCACAATGGCGGATTGTAGAAGATAGTGTCCCTGGAATGTCAGGGGTTTAAACTGTAAACCTGAAAGGAGACACTTGTTTTGATTATGTTTTATAACTCACATCCTTGGTCATTATTATTTTTCAAGAGACGCCACCTTAGGGGCTCAGAAGATCCTGAAGACATTAGAAAGAGGCCATGGATAGGGACAGGGATAGTCATGCAGTGTATTTAACTATGATCGTAGCAGTTTCTCGGTGTTGATATAGTAAATCTCTCCCATTCTTCTCAACTACAGGATCTGCTATATAGACCCAGATCGGGGAGGGCGGCTTTTTTTCCGTGCTGTTCATGCATGCTATGGGGGCTCTAAATTCCTAGTGGGCGGGGTGGGGGCAGGATATATGTCACCCGCCTCCTTTTCACAGGGGAGTTTGGAGGAACACCTATATGGCAATTAAGCTTTCACAATACCCGGGGGGAACAGACACATTTGTCTTTTACGGGGTATTCTTAATGCACTCTAGATCTAGGACATGGATCGTACTCCCATCCTCATTTGACGCATAATAAAGGCCTTAAAGAGTGGGCAGAAGTCACAATGGCTGGTTAGAGGCATGGAGATGGCTGCCACCCCAGAGAGTTGAGCAATTCTCGTGTTTGTTCACCCTGCCTACAACTCTCTATCCGGCGTAGATTTCGGCCTTTGTGTCAAAGATATATTGCATTTGGTACCTGTTGTAGATCTACCTACCACGTGGGATATCTTGATCATGTGCCACCTGAAGTTGATACTTGCTTCACCATTGAGGGAGTTTTTGGAGAGGTTATGGAGACTGAACCACCTAGATGGTTAGACAGTACGTCCCCTAAAATTACTGAATAACATTCGTCAGGAATTACAATAGAAAACTTACTGGAGTGGTGAAAATGAGGGCTCATGTAAACCTCGCATTTGTGGAATGGGATGCTTCTAAGGCTGTTTTTAGAGGTGCCATAATTGGGGCCATAGCATCTCATACAGAGTGAAACTTGGGAGAAAAGGACGGAAATTAGAGGCTGAATACTGAAGTTGCGGATCCGAGAGAGAAGCGAAGTCATGTACACCGCGCCCCATCTACAATATACTACAGGAGACACTGATAGTGGGCTCAGAGGGAGTATTTCGAGTTACACTGGGACAGAGTTCACTCAGAAGGGAACCACCCTCTCTTATGCAAAAGAATTCAATTTTTGTAGAGGGAGACAAAATGGAGAGCACTGGCGCGTTTCTGGCCAGAGCACAGACAACCCAGTGATCAGTGGCTGCAGGGGTGGTTGATCTACACGGTACACTGCGGTCAGATCCGGGGCAGATTAGTGAAAATTTGCCTCTTACTATAAAGAACTTTAGAAGCCTCCAAGACAACTTTTAAGGAACAGGGCAAATAACCACTTCTTGGACCAAGATAGTTTATACTCTTGTTATATATCCGTGACAGAGTGTAGAGGTATCCTAGAGGCAGAACATAATTACACAGTGGCGGATATCTAGCAGTGGCTTATAGGGCAGGGTTGCGACGCTAATTACACGGCACCGCCTGGACCAGACGGGGTTCTCCTGCTGAGTGGTACAAACAGTAAACAGAGCAATGGACGTGGGTATACTAGAAAAATTGTTTATATGCTGCAGCTATGGAGGGTTCTTTGCACCCTCTTTATCTGAGGCGGTGGATAACAATAATACATAAACCTGGCTATACCCCCGGACCCAGTGCAGCTTCTTGAATCTAGATGCTCGCAAAGAATTTTGGCTAAATTTTGGTCTATAAGAGACTGAAATGGAGTGATTCTGTCACTGGTTTGGAGCAGACCAATCGGGATTCCATGCCTGGGGAAACGACCGATATAAACCTCCCGATCGATTGTTTACTAACACTTGCAAGTCACTCACACAAATGCTGGGGAAGTAGGGTGATCGCCGCTCTTAGACAAAAACGAGAAGGCTTTTTCTTTTGACACGTGTTTGGAGTGGAGATTTACTGTGGGCAACTGTTGTCACGGATGGGCGTTATCCTTCTAATTTTATTCAAATGGGTTATACGCACTATATACCTGCAACCTACTGCGAAGCCAGTCAGGGTGTAAATACGGGCTGTTGTATCCTCTCCTTTCCCCTCTGGCCTTGAGGTGGCCACTAGGCAAGGGGTGAGCCGAATCATAGCCGTGATTTTTGCCACTCATTATGTGATACCAATCTCAATTAATATCAATGCACTGATAAACATTCAGGGGATGGTCCATCTGCCGGGTCTGGAAGAAAAAATATCACATATGCAGATGACATGTTGGTTTATTTTGGGAGATCATGGGACCATCTTTTGGAGTGCTGTTGGAGACAGTGAATGTGTTTGGAGGGTTTAACTCTGGTCTGCACAGGTAAAACTGGGGATAATCACATACTTTTTTATGTTAGACGAAATTGACCGGGAGATGTTGAGTGCACCACCATCTCACCCTTCAAGATCTGTCGCGCATTTTTAAATATATAGAATTGGTTATACACGAGATATACTAAATTTAATGAGTTTAACACTTGACGGTGACTTACGGCAGGTGGAGCTGAGGTTAACGACCTGGGCCCAACTCTCCTCTGTCTCTTATTGGGAGAGTCAATTAATTAAAATGGTGCTGTCTGCATAAGCTTTTGTACAACTGTATGACAGAGCTGCCACGAGCTATTAGACTTCCCTTAATATCTCAACATTCTCCACATACTCCTGCCCGATACAAATTACTCTTCTCCCTTCTGTGGGAGGTGTTTACCTGTCTAAGCAGAGCTACACTCCAATAAGCCCCATATGACAGAGGTGGACTTGCATATCAGACATATATACTTTATTATGTAGCGGGTTTCAGGTTTAGCTTATGTAGTCAAAATGGTTCCAAGGGACCATGAATAATTCGACACCGTCATTGGATGTTGGAAGAACTCTCGGCCGGCCAGCGTTGGTGTGGGTTTCTTTTTTTGAGGCAGATCAGCAAATCTGTAACCTAATACTAGAGAGAGGATCACTAAGCCCCGCGTTTCTAGCTCATCACTATACGCTGCTAATGGTGGCAGCGGTTGTCTGTGTGGAGGGGCCTTCATTTACCCCTTATGTGTCATAGACGGGCGACGGACAGCGTTCTAGGTCTCCAGTTGTTCCCATTGTGGTTTAAAGGCATATTACAGAACTAATAGTTTTACAGATTATAAATTTTGGGCCACCTCAATGGGAGTGAAAAATCTGCAATACAGTTATTAGAGATGGTCTTCCTTCTGACGTTCCTCAGAGCCTGCAGTCCCAATTTGATCTTCCGAAGGGATCCTTTTTTAGGTACTATGCAGTTACGACTGCGTGCAACACACAATTTGACTGGTTAATGTCGCTCTTGGAATATGTAGGTAACCTAACGGAAGCTATTTTCAAGGCGGGACTACCTTAAAAAACAACAGTCCCTCGTCTAGTTTAATAGAGCGCTATTTTGGATATAGTCAGGTCTCCCCACTTGGATTTCCCTTGAGATGGTGGCAACCAGGGACATCCCTTCTTTATCCTAATGACGGCAGCTCTCTGAACTAAAGATCGTCCTGGCGGCTGGCGGGTTTTTGAGCGCTAGAGATCAACTTATTCAAGGTTAAGTGGCCTACACAGGGTTTACATTATCACCTGTCCGATTGCATACAGATGGCATTGCATACCCTTCCACAGTTTTTCCTGCTATGTGGGGCCAGGAAAGGGGAACATTGATCCATATGGTATGGGATGTCGTTTTGCAGAGAGAGTATTGGCGGGGCTATACACAGTTTTTTAATACGAGAAAATGGGCTTCCAATGTGTGCCTGCCTGAGAATAGTCTATCGTGAATTTGGAAAGATTTGATTCCAAGTAAGGCAGACGATACCCTCTACTGTTATTGGCTTTTCTTATTGGCTAGGAAAACCCATTCTATTAAATTGGAACCGCACATCCAAAGGTCCCTCCTCACTTGGAAACAGTGGAAGCTAAGCTGATAATGCGAAACGAACCCTTCCAGGTACAAGATTAAATATGCTCACCAAGGGCGTCCCAAAGCTTCTCAATACAGGTTGGAGCAACCTGTGACGGACAGCTCAGATGTGTGATTGAATGTTGAGTACGAAAGTTTGGGACAGGGGCGGGCAAGCTTGTGGAGTGGCGGAGTGTTAGTTGGGCGTGGCATGTGTGACACAAAGGCAATAATGACTGGATGATATCCAGAGAAGGGTCCAGCCTAGATCTGCGATACATTATCTATACTTGTTTCTTTTCCCAACTCGTTTTCTGTGCAAGCAAGTTATTATACCAAGGACCAACATAGATCGCAGTATGACTCCATATGTGGTCTTTCTCAGTATATTGTGGAAGGAATACGTTTAGTAACAGTCATCATTTCATGATTATTGCATGTGAACCTGTATGTATTTGAGAAACCGAATCTCACTGCAATGCCTTGCGTGTAATGGTGTGTGAAACTGATGTTACGTTTTAGTTTAGAAATTGCAAATTCTAATAAATGAATACGTTAAAAAAAATAAAAAAAATGTACTGCTGTACTTGTAGAGAAATATTGTAATTTAATATGGTCCGTGTTCCCATCTCACACTTAATGATAAATCCACCGAATATGCCATGAAAGTGCGATAGCTGAGGGTCCCACCTCTTGGACCAGCACCTATCTCAGGAACAAGCCCCTGAAAGTCTCTCTTCAGAATTGAGATCTGGTAACACTTGTGCACTACTCTCCATTCTGTTAAATGGGCGAAACCCGCATGGAACAGACAGTTGTGCTCAAGCACCATTCTGAATGGAGACTTTTTGGGGCACATTCCAGAGATGGGTGCTGTTTCCACAGGTGGAGCTCTCACCTATCACACTTTGAAGACATATCCTATTTATGGGAACATCCCTATAAGTCTTTAACCCCTAACGACCGCGCACCGTCTTTTGACGGCGCCGTGCGGTCGTTCGTCTGCAGCGACGTCTTTTGACGTCGCTGCAGACATCGGGTTTGCGGCCCCGTGCGCCACAGCTCGCTAGGATCGGGGCTGTACTGCACAGCCCCGATCCCAGAGCATGTCCTGCAGGCATCGGGGAGCGAGGAAACCTCCGCAACCCATGCTTTAACCCTTTGATTGCGCGTGCGTTACCGCAGCGCAATCAAAGGGATCCCCTCCTGTCGGTGATCGAACGCCCGGTTCACCCGACAGAGCTCAGGGACCGCGCACATCAGCTCTGGGACCTAGCATGGCCCAGAGTTGTCTGTGTAAGAAGCCAGTGATTAGGACGCACTGTGCTGTCCTAATCACTGCCAGGTCAGACTGACACAGATAGCATGTATTAGCATTATAGAATATGTTAATACATACTAAGTGTAAAAAAAAAATAAAAAAAAATGTTAAACATTCCCTTCATGGAGTCAAAAAAAAGTACAAAAAAACCATAAAAAGTGAAAAAAAAGAATAAAAAAAATAAATAATAAATTAAAATTAAATATTTAATTATAAATAATTTTACATAAATTACTCGCACAAATTAACCTACACATTTTGTATCCACACGACCGTAATAACCTGTATAATTAATCTAACAAGTTATTAAGTGTGAAATGTGAATGGTGTAAAAAAAAAATAACAAAAAAAAATTTTGTAAAAAAATAAAAAAAAAATACTGCAATTATTTATAAGTGTACTTAAACTATTCCATTATAAAGTAACAACTTGTCTCAATAAAACGAGGCCTCATCCAACTGCTCATTGAAAAAATAAAAAATTACAACTGTTTAAACGCAAGGAGCCAAAACTAAAAAAATGTTCTGGTCATTAACTACTTTTCAGGCGTTCGGCTTAAGGGGTTAATCTTCTGGTCTGGTAATTTAAACATTACTGAGCAGATACAGTTTGCACTCTTGTGGTTTTAGTATCCTTATAAATAAAAGGGGTTGTCTGAAATTATAGAAAATTAACTTGTATACAATGGGGCTGCTAAAAAAAAAACCTCTAATAACTTCTCAAGACACCATCATTCCAGCTATGCTGCAGCTCGTGTTCCCAGTGTGAAAATGATGCCATGTGTCATATGTGCAAGCAGAGACCAATAAAGCTGGTGACCGGCTCCAACACAAACAATGGATGCAAAGTCATCACGGGTGAGTGGCAGGGAACACCAGGGCTGCGGCGCTGCAGAAACAATTTTTTGGGGTTACTTTATTTTGTAGCACACCTAGCCTGTAGAACTTTTCTTATGTTGGAAAACCTCTTTGAGATTTTAAATACTTGGAAGACAGTATACAATTGAAAATTACATAGTTTGTAAGGACAATAAAAGACAGACGTCCAAACAGCTCAGTCCACTGTGCCAAAGTGTTGATCCAGAGGAAGGCAAATTGTCCTCATTTTAGGGTAAATATTCCTTCCCAACTCCAATCTGGCAATCAGAATAAATCCCTGGATCAACGACCCCCCTCCAGAATCCTAGTCACTATAACTTGTTATATTCTTACATTCTAGAAATGCATCCAAACCCTTTATGAACTCTGTTATTAAATTCACCATGACAAGTTCCTCTGGCAGAGAGTTCCACAGTCTCACTGCTCTAACAGTAAAGAATCCCTTTCTATGTTTATGTAGAAACTTTCGTTACTCAAGACTTAGAGGATGCCCCCTTGTTCTAGATACAGTCCTGGGTATAAATAAATTTTGGGAGAGATCTCTATATGGACCTTTAATGTATTTAAACATATTTATTATTTCCCCCGAAGCCATCTTTTCTCTAAACTAAATAACCCTAACGAACAGAACCATAAAGGAAAGTTGGCACTCACCACTTATAAAAGTCTTCCAATGCACCTGATGCTCCCAGTAGTTATATGAGCAGCTTGCACTCCTTCCACGCCCGGTGTATAGGACTCTCGGCAAGGGTCCAATCCATAGAAAGCAAAAAGACTTGAACACCAGCAGATATGGTACAAAGCAATATGCTGCGTTTTATTTAGTCATCCCCAGGGGGTACACAGACAGTCAGTGTACCCCCTGGGGATGACTAAATAAAACGCAGCATATTGCTTTGTACCATATCCACTGGTGTTCAAGTCTTTTTGCTTTCTATAAATAACCCTAACCTTGCTAATCTTTCTGGGTATTGTAGTCCACCCAGTCCTTTTATTATTTTTGTTGACCGCCTTTGTACCTGTTCAAGCTCTACAATGTCTTTCCTGTGCACTGGTGCCCAAAACTGTACACAATGTTCCACGTGTGGTCTAACCAGTGACTCATCATGTGCATCTATGCCCCTTTTAATACACACCATGATCCTATTTTCCTTGGCAGCTGCTGCCTGACACTGGCTGCTACAATTAAGTTTACGTTCCACCAGGAAACAGTTAAAGGATTTCCGTCCAAAATGTAAATTTTGGTAGTTATTAAGAAATCAGACGTTAAAGCAGTAGCCTAAAATTGCCAAAAGTGACAAGAGGAAGTGAAACCATATCAGCTGACACTCTTAAATTGTTTTCTTACCAACAGATAATAAAATATAATTTTAACAGTCTTTTCAATCAATAATAAAAACAAACAACTGATCATTAGTTTATAAGAAGATAACTGATTACTGACAACATAAAGTGGGGAAAGTAAGTATTTGATACATTGGCGATTTTGCAAGTTTTCCGACCTACGAAGAATGTGAAAACTTTCAGACTGTGGTTCCAGTTCTATTCAGATCATTGACCAGGACTTCCTGTGTAGTTCTGGGCTGATTCCTGACCTTTCTCAGAATCATAGTTGCCTCACGAGGCGAGATCTTGTATGGAGCTCCAGACCAAGGAAAACTGACAATCATCTTGTGTTTCCTTCTATTTTCTAATTGTGCCAGCAGTTGTTGCCTTCGGACATGCAATTCTTTTCAAGACGGAGCCGAGCGCCGCTTTTGAAACACGGAGCTGCGTTCTCTCATGTGAACGCTGCTGCGTCTTCAGCACAGCGAGCAGCGAGAATCTCACTGCTAATTGTTAGATCCGTCTTAGGGACCGACAGTGCGGACCCCAAGACGGATCCTTATAGCGCTTGTAACACGGAGAGTAAACTCTGTGTGAACAAGCCCTTAAAGAAAAACAGTCTGTGAGCCAGAATTTGTGCGGGTTCGTAGGTGATCGAATACTTAATTCATGCAAGTAATTATATAAAAATAATGCAATGTGATTTTCTGGATTTATTTTAGATTCTGTCTCTGTACAGCTGAAGTGTACCTACGACAAAAATTACTCTCCATTCTTTGTAAGTGTGAAACTTGCACTTTCTGTTGTAACTTTAGCAAAAGTGTTCAACACAATTGAGCATATACATGGGAATATCTGTTAAGCCAAGTCATCTTCCATGACTGTATCTGTCTTCTATTCTGTTTCATGGTCATTCACAAGTGATGCCATCTGAAAAAATGCAGACAGCAGGACACAATTCATACAGATGACAAACTTCAGCAATGTTTGGTATTAATGTAGAAAGCAACATACAACCTAGGCCATCATGCTCTTAACTGATAACAAACCTTGGATAAGGATTTGAGGGCTCGTACAGCATCTCTTCGATCATCAAGTAAGGTCGATGAGGCCACTCTGTCACAAAGCTTTTGGATCTGGGGAGAGAAATAACACATTTCTAAACTGTAGGCTCAGAAAACATGAACCAAAATAAAACTGCTTAAAAATTACTAAATGAGGAAGAGAGTAATACCCAAAAGTCCGTCCTATGTTCCTGTCCACAGCATGTATAGTTAGATATTGTGCAGGTAGAGAACAATGTGCTTATTTGGGAATGCTACTTAGATTCAGGACTTGTGATTAGGTTCCTACATTATGGGTTGGCCCATCCTCTTAAGCTCCAATGCTGTGTACTTGACATATTTCATCTTACTGACCTGTCCTGCACAAAACCTTATTTAATACAAAACAGAAAAGAAAAAAAGAGGACTTGATATCCAAAATTATATAAAAGATATAACTTTATTAATAAATCTAAAATATAACCCAAAATTTATATTATTGAACAAAAAATAATGAAATCAATAAATATACATAAATTAAGGACAAAAACCAAACAAATAGCAGGGAAGCAAGCCAGTGAGGACAACAAATGAAGGCATTACCAATAACTATATCCTGGATATCACTCAAGATCCTATATATACATCAACAAGTAGAATAATGTCATATTGCAGAGATAATATCAACATTCTATAATAGCTAAGAATCAATTACCCATGGTAAAGAACACAGTACCTGCTTGCACCTGCACCCTAATGCACATTTCACCACTGCTTCATCATTTTCTGTTTTGTATTATATCTCGAGTGACATTGCCTATTGAAAATTTTGGCTGGTATTATATGCTTCTTTGAATACCTGGCCCAATGTATTTTCCTAGACTCTTTTTTTGTGTTAGAAGCTTATTTAAGTTGAAATAATTTTAAGAAATAATCATATTCCTACCCAAGCCCAATGGATTAATAGCCGGGCTTTGGAGTCAGAGTCGGTGCCCATTTTGCAGTCGTTATAAAATGGATCAACTCCGACTCCCAAAATATATAATTAGTTGGTACAGTTAGTTCGATGCAGTTCCAAGTGCAAGAGGAATTGGGTCTTGCCAGTGCTGCTGCTCCCATATCTTCAGCCTCATCAGATGAAGAGTGTAAGGGTATGCTCACACGGGGTAATTTCAGCGCGCATCTTGACGCAAATTTGCACTCTAATACAGGCGAGATGCATGCCGAAATTACGGTAATCCATAGTTCTCATAGAGAACTATGGATTACGTCTCCTCTCCCCGCTCGTACAATGCGACTTATTGTATGCGCGGGGAGATTAGTGACATGTCAATTGTTTGTGGTAATTACGCGCCACGAGTAACGCGTGTATTAGCGCGAGCTCCCGAAAGACACGATGTACTGCGGCGCGTACTGTAACCGCTGCAGTACATTGTGTGAACATACCCTGATCGATGACATGAAGCAGGCAAAGTGTTGGGCTGGGGAAAAGATTCCGCTCCTATAGCAAACAGATTGACCAGATTTCAGCAAAATGTTTCACTTGTTTCCAAAGAAGTAGAAGAGTTCAACCGTTCATCAGACCCGACTGTGCCTGAGGCAATTCCTTTATACCCTGAGATTGTAAGGCTATGTTCACACGGATTGTCGATCGTAAATACGTTCCGAAATCAGGTGCAAATCAGTTTCAAATAAGTGCCACTAAGTGTGGCACGTATTTGGAACTATTTTCCCGACGGATTCACCATCCCCATTCATTATAGTTGGTGAATCCGTCCGGAAAAAATTGACATGCACATTGTTTTTGCGGCTGGATTGCGTCCGCAATCCGGAACGGAAATAAGTGTTGTCTGAACGACGACACGTATTTCCCATTAAAATCAATGTAAAACAGCCAGTTACTTGTTTGTAACTGATTTCACAACCGATTTGCGGCCGTAAACACGGCTGCAAATCCGTTGCGAACTAAGCCGTGTGAACGAGCCCTTAGAGATGTTGCCCCTGTGGTCACCGCTTTGACACCAACCCAAGTTAGTATAGAGAGGCTGTTCTCTAGCCTGGAAATAATGAGATCAAATTTGAGGTCATCTATGAAGGAGGATCTGATGGAGGCGATACTATTTCTCAGAATAAATTCATATACTCCACAAATGTTATTCAGGATGTTTTTGTTGAAAACTGTTTTTTCCCCCACTTACTGCAGCATTTTGCATATTTACAATTTGTTTAAGTTTTTTGTGTTATAAAGTCATATCCAATAAATATTTTAAACTGAGAAGCAAAAGGGTAATATGTTTTGAACTCTTGACTTTCAGGCTCCATATCTCACCATCCACTACATCTCTGAACGTGAGATAACCATCATTTTATAGAGAATCATCTCATACATAACTTTGACCTACAGCTATTTAGCATAAGCATAGTTCTGCAGATTCTTGTCATGTAACTGAATTGTTACTGTTTTGCGCCTGATGGTGGGACAGTCTTTATCGTATTGTATACTACAAATTACAACCTGTTCTCACATTCTCTAATAGCTCAGTGTGTTATTAGGCTGATTTCCAAGTGAAAGATCACTGGTGCAAGCAGCCACAAGAAAAGAGAAGCAGCATCATCCAGCTCAGTGATTGCATTCTCAGCCAAGAAAACTGACAAACTGCATCATGTGAGGCCATGACAGCTGGAAGAATGTGAAATGAAGTCTGTCCATCCATTCAAAAGCCAAAAGGTGGACGTCCAGGCAAAATATCAGAGTCAACAAGTCGCTCATCACAAGGTCTATTGGTTCTAATGTGACAGACACAGCAGTGGAGGTGGCTCGTATGTTTCGTAAGACTGAGATCACAGACGTCCATGCAACACTCATTACACAGGTCTGGAATGATGGCCCAAAAGAAGGTGAAGAAGCCTTGACTTCAATTTCGTCATCAGAAGCATGGGCTCGAGCCTGCAAAAAAGTACGAAAAATGGAAGATTGAAAACGGATGAATTGGAGCAATGAGATGAAAGTCAATAGACCGGGCTCTGATGGGGGCAAATGGGTCTGGAAGAATGAGGCGAACGGATCTAGAAATTGAAATAACTGTCAAGTTCGGTGGAGAAAACCTGAGATATGGGGTTGTTTCACAGCCAAAGATGTTGGATACTTGACCAGGATCAATGGTGATCTCAATGCTGAGCTATATGTGAGAGTGTCCTACAAGATGAGTTACTTCATATACTCGAGTACTATGGATATGAAAAGGACAACATAGTATTCCAGCAGGACAACAACCTGAAGCAGACGTCAAGTTTGGAGAAGGAATGGTTCAATGACAATGAAGTAGAGTTGTTCTATTCACCTCCATAGACCCCAGACCCAGATCACTTGTGTGTAGAGTTAAAGAAAAAGCTGTATTCGTATCTAAGTAAAGTATGCACCAACATTGGGAACGTGTAGAAGAGACCTGGATCAGATTTTGGTCAAGACATGCTTGAATCTGATACACAGCATGGCCAGGCGGTATTGAAAACCAAAAATGGATTTAACAAATACTAACAAAATAATAAAAATGAACATTTTGATTTTTAGGAGCAAAACAGTAACAATGCAGTTACATGACAAAAATCTGCAGAACTAAGCAGATGCTAAACACTTGGAAGTCAAGTTTCTGTATAAGATGGGTAAGATGATTGTCTATAAAATGATGGTAGTCTTCTGTTCAAAGCTGTAGTGAATGGTGAGATATGGAGCCTGAAAGTCAAAAGTTCAAAACATTGTTACCATTTTGCTTGTCAGTGTATTTTCTACCAACATATCTTGATTATTGTATCATAAGGTGATAAAAAGCCTGATTTTACTATTTTCCTACAGTAAGGTTATCACTTAAACATGCGCCATTATGAGGGAGTCAGTGAAATTGAGTCGTCGGAGCTTTGTCTTGCCTACTCCACAGCCCTGATTAATAGCATCAATATGCCTCTTCCCACATAAAGCTGATATTCATGCATAGTATCGCAAGTCTAATAAGTTTTAAACATCTGGACCCCCTGGTATCGGTCCATTCCCAGTTTAACCTCTTGAGTTTTTATCTGATTAATTTTGTTCCCACTGGTTATGTTGCAGAATATGGGCCACTCTTTCCATCATCCTTCACATCTGGGCCTGTTGTCTAAAAGCTGCAGTGCGTTTACAATAGTATGCCATACAGTGTGCTCTATATATGATCAGAATACATAGCATATTGTTTTCCTGATATGTTTGTTATCTTGTAAAGTTTTCTACTTTACCATACATGGAAAAGTAATTGCAGTATTCTTGTGTTTGCAGTTCAGACAAGTGAAGCTTGTGCCCGTTCTATGTACTGTTTAATATGAATAAATAGAAGGTGTTCTTTCTAATTAGTTTTCTGGTCTGTACAAAATATCTCATAACCATTCCAATATTACCAAACGGTTCTCAAAGAATTTTGTATAGAGGTCTTTATTACAACAAATGCCATTTGTGGGACTTGTTAATTTAATTAATTTTTTCAAGTATATTTATTGGCTTTTTCAATGAGAATAGCCTGTGGAATCGCCGAACCAGGAGCTAGTCACAGCAAGAACAGATGAGGGCTTCAAAAAGGCTTATATACCTGCTTACAACTAAATAATACTGAAACCTATATGGCAGTATAAAATGTCTATTAAAATGTAAATCCAGTCTGATGACAATTTTAAGAACAAGAATGAAATGGGTTCCAAAGTCTGCCTCAATAGGGGGAAGCCAAGTCCTTCATCCCCATATTCTTCTCACTCTGCCTTTATGTGTGAATCCAGAATAAAACGTAAAGACATTGCAGTGCATCGAAAAGTTAAGTGGATCGCACATTAACAAATAAGGCAATGCACGTTACACTCACATTTTGACAGAAAACAATAAAACAAAATATATAAAGAATAACACAAAAAACTAGTGAATCCACAAGTGGGGTGTGTTTATATTGAACATGTATTGTAGGCCTTAACACATTGGTGTGAAAAAGCATTTGCCCCTTTCCTGATTTCTTAATCTTTTGGATGATTGTCACACTTAAATGTTTCAGATCACCAAATTTAAATATTAGACAAACATAACACAAATAAAAACAAAATGGAAAACGAAGGTCTATATTATAAAGGGAAAAAGTAATAAAAACCTACAGGGCTCTGTGTGAAAAAGTTATTGCTCCCTAAACCTAATAACTGGTTGGGCCACCCTTAGCAGCAGCAACTGCAATCAAGCGTTTGTGTATCTGCCAACGAGTCCTTTACAACACTCTGGAGGAATTTTGGCCACTCATCTTTGCAGAATTCTTGCAATTCACGCACGTTGGAGGGTTTCCGAGCATGCACCACTTTAAGGTCATGTCACAGCATCTTAATCAGATTGAGGTCAGGACTATGACTAGGCCACTCCAAAGTCTTCAGTTTGGCTTTCTTAAGCCATTCAGAGGTGGACTTGTTGGTGTGTTTTGGATCATTGTCCTGATGCATAAACCAAGTGTGTTTCAGTTTGAGGTCACGAATAGATGGCCTAACCTTCTCCTTGAAGACTGGCTTTTGTTTTCCTGAAGGAGGAGTTTGCAGCAGCACTGCAGACAGCACTGGAGAAAAGGCCTAAAGCTAAGGTTAAAGAGCAAGCACCCAAACCTGCAAGTGCGTTTTCTATCTAAAGTGTGTTTTTGGCTTAGGTGTGGGGACTTCAGATTAAGGGACTTTAGATCTGGGGAGTTTAGAAGGTAGAGTATTCTGCTGAATTATATGTCTACATCTTTGTGTCTCTCACATTTGTAAAATCCCCATGACTTCCATGACCGACAATGCCGTCCAGTGGACGTCCTGTGTAATGTATGCAATCCTTGAACAGTCGTTTGAGGGTCCATACTGCTGTGCGAGATTTGTGCACATTGCTCATTTAGAGGTCCCGATCCTGGAACTAAATGAGCAAGTGGCAATGGTGAGAGTCATTGGCAACTTGGAGGCAAGTTTGTTGTTCACTGAGCAGTCACTCGCAGGTGTAGATGCTGGGGAGGATGACAGCATGGAGGTGCAGGGGCATGAGGCAGCTAGCTGGGTAACAGTCAGAAAGAAGAGTAGAGGGAATAGTGTCAGGGAGGCTAGTCCTGATCTGGTACACCCCAACAAATTTGTAAGATTGGCAGATAAGGGGGATGTCAGTTCAGAAATAGCATTGCTGCAGCAAGACACTACCCCTGTCTGCTCCAGTAAGATGGGGAATGTGAGTTTAGTTTAGAGAAAGATGGCTTCAGAGGGACAAAGTAAATAGGTTTAAATATATTAAAGGTCAATACAGATATCTCTCAAATCTATTTATACCCAGGACTGTATCCAGAACAAAGGGGCATCCTGTACGCCTAGAGGAAAGAATGTGTCTAATCATAATCATAGAAAGTGATACTCGCTGCCACAGGAACTTGTCATGGTGAATTCACTAACCGGGTTCAAAAAGGGTCTGGATACAGTTCTAGTATGTAACAATATAACACGTAATCGTGACTAGGATTCTGGAGAAGGGGCGTTGATCCAGGGATTTATTCTGATTGCCAGGTTGGAGTGGGTGAGGAATTTTTTCCCTAAAATGAGGACAATTGGCTTCTACCTCATGGGGACTTTTGCCTTCCTCTGGATCAACACTGTAGCAAAATAGGCCGAATTGGATGGAGGTCTGTCTCTTTTTGGCCTTATAAACTATGTAACTATGATTTGTTGGTAGGCAGCAGAAAACATTCTTCAGCGTGAAGCTTTTTGGATTTTTAAATTGGATTCCAATATTCCAAAGGGACTGAATGAAATGTTTAGTCTTAGAGCCTTTCTTTAATAGTTTGCAGGTCACCTTGTTTATTGTGTGTGATTTGTTTGCTTATATTTGTCTCTGTTGTTACTAAGTGACATACCTGCGTGATACCTTCATAAGTCCCGCTGTGGGTGTTCCCCGTATCTCCAATGAGAGGACACCGCCAGATGACGAGTCTGAGGAAGGAGGAGTTGCCTCTGAAACGTCACGAATGGGTGTTCGGCGGCTCTCGGGGTGATTACAGGGTGCAAAGCTCCGCATCTCTTTCGTTCAGTTTGCCCATGGAGGACTTTTCCCTACTATAAGCTAAGTGCTATGCCATATATCTAAAGATTTTACAGTCTATGGTACACGTGTCACAGGCTTTTATGTGCTACAATATTATATTTCATCTTTTTTTGCACTTAGCTGTATGGGATACGGAAATGTATTAAGGAATTGATATAAATGAAAAAATAATTGCTATTGGACAGGTTTGCCTATTTTTTGCGAGTTACCGTATGGGATAAAGGAGGAGTTCCCATTCCAGTCCTATCCTGTGTAGTGTGTTAAATTTAAACTAAATGGTCCGTGCTTCAGGTCCAGGTCCTGAAGCAGCAAACCAGCCCCAGACCATCCCACTACCACCAGCAAGGTTTGCTGTTGCCATGATTTTCCTTTTTCTGAAATGCTGTGTTGCATCTACGCCAAATGTAATGGGATTTACAACTTCCAAAAAGTTCAACTTTTGTCTTGTCAGTCCATAGAATCTTCTACCAAAAGTCATGGGAATCATCAAGATGTTTTCAGGCAAAACAGAGATAAACCTTTATGTTCTTTTTGCTCAGCAGTGGTTTTCGTCTTGGAACTCTGCCATGTTGGCCATTTTGTCTCTTTCTAATGGTGGAGTCATGAACACTGACCTGAACGGAGGCAAGTGAGGATTGCAGTTCTTTGGATGTTGTTGTGGGGCATTTTGTGACCTCTTGGATGAATTGTTGTTGTGATTTTGGATGGATGGACACTCCTTGGGAGGTTAACCCCAGTTCCATGTTTTCTCCATTTGTGGCAAATCCATCTCACTTTGATTCTCTTGAGTCTTTAGAGATGGCTTTTTAACCTTTTCTAGACTGAAAGATCTCAATTACTTCCAGAATATTTTTCACTCTCCCTATGATGTCCAGCTTCAGAGGACCTCTTAGGGCTGGTTCACACGGCTTAATCAAGCCGTAATTGCGGAACGGATTTCGCCCGCAATTACGGCTTGATTAAGGGGCGGGGCGGGGGCGTTGCTTGCCGGCCCCACAGACTTTCCACAGAAGATTCCACTCCCATAGCAAACAGATTTCAGCAAAATTTTTCACCGGCTTTCAAAGAAGTAGAAGAGTCCAACCATTCATCAATACTGACTGTGGCTGAGGCAATTCCTTTATACCCTGACATTGTTAGATGAGATGTTGCCCCTGTGGTCACCGCTTTGCCCCCAACCCAAGTTAGTGTAGAGAGGCCGTTCTCTATCCTGGAAATAATGAGATCAGATGTGAGGTCATGTATGCAGGATCTAATGGAAGCAATACCATTTCTCAGAGCAAATTCTGAGACTTTAAAAATGTTCCTGCAGTGTTTTGCATATTTAAAAATTTTTTGTGTTCTAAAGTCAGAGCCAATAAATATATTTTACACTGAAAAGCAAAATGGTAACAATGTTTTGAACTTGTGACTTTCAGGCTCCATATCTCGCCATCCACTACAGCTTTGTACATGAGGCTACTGTAATTTTATATACAGTCATCTTACCTATCTTAAACATACATTTGACTTGCAAGTATTTAGCATCTGCTTAGTTCTGCAGAATCTTTCCTGTAACTGCATTGTTACTGTTTGCTCCTAAAAATCAAAATGTTAATTTTTATTATTTTGCTAGTATTTGGGAAATACATCTTTGGTTTTCAATACTGCCTGAATCCTTCTTGGCTCTTAATCAGATTCAAGCATATCTTGACCAAAATCTGATCCAGGTCTCTTCTACACATTCCCAATGTTGATGCAGACTGGACTTGGATACAAATACAGCTTTTTCTTCAACTCTACCCACAAGTGTTCAAAAGATCAAAACATTATTACCCTTTTGCTTGTCAGTCTCTGTTCTACCTAAATAGCTTGATTATTGTATCATAAGGTGATAAACAGCCTGATGTTACCATTTTACTACAGTAAATTTATCACTTAAACATGCGCCGTGTGTGAGGGAATCAGGAGTCGGAGGTTTGGGAAATTGAGGAGTCGGAGTCGGGGCTTTGGCTTGCCGACTCCACAGCCCTGTTTCTCAATACATTCCAAAGTAGTTATAAAATTATCTCAGGACATTATGGGCAAATTAAAAAAAAAGACAAGGGAAGGAGTCGATAATTAGGCCAAAGAAAGTCAATTGAAAGGAATAATAAAGTCTGTTTCAGTATATGTAATGTACCCACTAAATCAGTTGTGAGGTTTAAATTTGTATATTTAAACAGATTTTTACATCTGCCTGACCTCCTCCTGTGGGGGAAAAAAAAAAAAAAAAAAAACAGGAACCGGGCAATAAAAAAAAAAAAAACTTTCCGCCTCGATCTGGTCAATAAATATATAGTGCTTGACAGACTGGTTACTATCAGATGTCAAAGGAGTGGAGGGGTAAAGCCATCTCTTCAATAAGCATCATTTAGAGACCATAAGACCAAAATAGTAAAGAATATGGCTCTTTGGCTTATGACTCTGGATAATGTTGAATATATATATCCAATAGGCTTGTTCAGCTCCACAGAACCAAACTGGGTTAGTTCCCGTTTGATGACATTTCAGGCAGGCAGTGATACATTAAGGCCCTGCAGAATGTGGTGGAGTGCAGGATTTATGTGCATGCTGCTTAGATCATGGACTGATCGATAAGTATACTTTCTTTTTAAATGAGAAATGTGTCTATAAATATGGACTTTACATAGAATTAATAAATGGAAAAATTTATATGTAGTGTTCTCCAATATTTGCTTTCATTGGAATGCTGAAGCAGTACACTGCTCGCTGGGTAACCTTAAAATAGGATTTGCACCAGATTTCATTTATAACTGCTTTGCTACCCCTCCACTACCAAATGCAAAATGACAACATTCAAGAGATCTTTCTCTCATATAAACATTTTTGTTCTTCGTCCACAAAAATATGGGAAATGTGCATAGAGGGCAGAAAATATGTATTTTTAAGAGGAAGGGCTCAAAAGTGAATTAAAAAGGTTGGTTTTGAATTTCCTAATAAGATTTTGGGAATAGCACCTCAGAAAATTCATTAGCTGAAAGCATATTTGGAAATTAAATTTGGACAGAGAAAACTTATCACAAGATTCAGGAAACGTAAACCGCCTACGTTCCTGGTAACAGAGCAGGTGGGCTAAAGTCCTCATTCTACTACCTTTCCAAATTTTTTAGGCACTTAGAATTAACATTTACGAGCTCTGGGTGTCCTCCACAGAGACATGTGCTTAACCCCTTACCGCCGAAGCCAGTTTTGACCTTCCTGACAGAGCCCCAGTTTTAAAATCTGACATGTCACTTTATGTTAGAATAACTTTTTGACACTTTTACCTATCCAAGTGATTCAGAGATGGTTTTCTCGTGACACATTGTGCTTTAAGCTAGTAAGAAATTTGAGTCCATACAATCCTTGTTTATTTGTGATAAATATCAAAATTTGCAGTTTTCAAAGTTCAAAAATTTCTGAGTGTAAGACAGATGGTTATTCCACTCAAAATAATTTATAATTAGCATCTACCATATGTCTACTGCAGGTTGACATTTTTTAAATGTTTTATTTTTTCTTTACCACATTAAGGGGCTTAGAAATTTGGTAGTCCTTTTTCACATTTTCAAGAAAATTTGCTACATAGATTTGTTTTAGGGACCAGTCCAGTTCTGACGTGGCTTTAAGTTAGATATCCCCATAAAGGACTCCATGTAAGAAACTAGACCCCTTAAAGTGTTTAAAAAAGCATTTAGGAAGTTTGTTACCCCTTTAGATATTTCACAGAAATTAAAGCAAAGTGGAGGTGAAATTTCAAAATTGAACTTTTTTTTGCAGATTTTCTATTTTTATTCATTATTCACTGGAACACGGTGAATGTGATCAGGGAAATGCAACTTAATATTGATTCTCCAGATTCTGCTGTTTTCAGAGATATCCCATATGTGGCCCTAGTGCGCTATTTGGCTCAACCACAAGCCTCAGAATAGGAGGAGCACCTACAGGACTCTGGGGTCTCATTTTAATTACGAATTTATTTAGGCGCCATTTCAAGTTTGCGGACACCCTAAGGTGTTTAAACTTAATAAACTTCCCTAAAAAGACCCCATATTAGAAATTACACCTCTTAAGGAATATATCCGGGGGCGTAGGGAGTAATATCGACCCAACAGGTGTTCCACAAATGTTTTAGCGTTAGGCTGAAAATGAAAAAAATATTTTTCCCAATAATCTGCAATTTTAGCTGAAAATGTTTCATTCTTAGATGGAATTCTGGAAAAAAAAAATGAATCTCATATAGGGGTTACAGGTGTTCCATAGTTTTTTTAGCGTTGGGCCATGAAAACGGGGGGAAAAAATGCAGTTCTGCCATTGTTCTTTGGGCTTCACTTTTACAGCGTTCGCTGTACAGGATAAATGACAAGATAACTTTACTATGTGGTTCGGTACAATTGCAATTATATAAATTAGAAAAACGCTTTACTGTTAAGAGCGGTGAGACTGTGGAACTGGCTGCCAGAGGAACTTGTCAAGGTGAATTCAATAACAGAGTTCAAAAAGGGTCTGGATACATTTCTAGAGAGTAATAATATAACAAGTTATAGTGACTAGGATTCTGGAGAAGGGTCGTTGATCCAAGGATTTATTCTGATTGCTAGATTGGAATCAGGAAGAAAATGTTTCCCTAAAATGAAGACAATTGGCTTCTACCTCATGTGGGGTTTTGCCTTCCTCTGGATCAACAATATAGGACAATAGGCTGAACTGGATGGACGTCTGTCTTTATAAGCCTTACAAACCATAAAACTATGTAACCACTTGAGATTTTGCTAAGGGCTTGTCCCCATGGCAAGGGTTATTGGTTGGTTTTTCAGACGGTTTACAAACCCTCTGAAAACCGACAAGCAACGCTCCCTATAGACTGTAATAGAAAATCCACGCTGCAGTCCCCACTGCATGGATTTTCCACCGCACTTTTTTTTACACTGCCAGCGGCCCGAAAAACTTAGAACATTTTCAGTTTTCGGGCAGAACATGAACATGTGGGTGAAAATGGGGACGGCTTGAATCTGCAAACTGTGGACAAAAGCCGTCTCCCTGCGTGCCAAAAAAAGACTAGTTCCGGTCGGGAAATCCGTCCGGTATTTGGTCTTTGCCGTGTAAACGCACCCTAAGCCAGCCAAATAATAGTTGGTCTAAGCAAGCTATATAAGTCACCAAACTGATCCAACAGCATGAGCCACTGATCACTCTGGCACATTTTTTATACTGTCTAAATAAAGCTAGATCGGTGGTGGATTAAAAAGGTCAATATTTTTGTTATTTTACATAATTGGCTAAAATTTTGTGCCGGGCGAATCCTTCAGTGGCAAAGAGGCTAAGGCTATGACTATACAGCAATGTTAAAATGCCGTCCAATATCCGGCGGCATATTAACAGCACTGCACCGTCACTTTTTTTGCGCAAAAAATTGCGGTCAGTTTTCGGATTCCCAGCGGTCCAATACTTTGATGCTAGGGGAATACAGTGAAATACAGAACATCTATCTTCCGCCGGACAGATGGTGGTTTAGGAAACCATCAGTAAAAAAATCTGTGCAATTTTCTGTGGAGGTCTACACAGCACTAGGTTCAGTCGGATTCTCGGCAGATTCTAAATACTGAATCCACCGTAAATCCCATCATAAACCTGTGCTGTGTAGACAGAGCCTAAATGATGAACTGACGTTAGCCGCCATCTGCCATCAGAAAAATCTCACTGGAATTCTTATGAAATGCTTGTTCATGTTTTCAGGACTGGAACAGTATATTGTAGAGAAAAACCCTGGCATGAGCATCGTCTGCAGCACAGCTTACCCACCCAGCACAAGCCAACCATGATACTAGAGAGATTATGAGTGGCAGAGTTTAGCCACCATGTCGCCTCTATGGCCGGCATGAATGGGAAAAGCAAAGAGAACAGCTCAGCTCCTCATCCAGGCTGTACCAGTGATCTGTATGCTCTATAAGCCTTTATGAGCTCATCTGTACAAAGTACTGCTATGTCAGCAAGGTCTTGTACAAACACATGGCTGCTTAAACAATCATTCAGCAATACTCCTAATCACTCACCGCTTAAGCATCTATCTGTATCTTTCAGACTAGAACTGAAGATTAACCTGGAGTGGTCAGACACTTTGTTGGGTGAAGCAGGAGCCGCTCCTCTACAAATCGGGAATTAATACTTTACTACCTCAACCATATTTACTCTGGTCTTTAGGAGAGACAATACACCAATATCAGTATCAAGATCGGGCATTTGTATGCATTGCACCACAGGAACTGTTCGTGACCATGAATACTAGGCATTTAGATTAAGCCTTATAAAATTGATAAAACCAGTACCTCTGACTCCTGGCACTTTCGTCTGCAAGCACTGCAGCCTCATTGAAAAGGTTACCTCACTTCAGACACAGGTGGCATATCGCTAGAATATGCCATCAATATACGATAGGGGCGAGTCCCACCTCTGGGTCCTGCACCAATCTCAAGAACGAGCCCTGACACTTCTCTGTCCTGTACTCAGAACTCCCATTCATTTCAATGGGAGAGTAGAGACCACCTCTCCAATCAGAAGGGAGAGACTTTGGGGCTCATTCTCTACATACAGTAGGTGCAGGTCTCAGAGGTGGGACATTGATGCCATATCCCAGTGTAGTGAGACAACAGCTTTAATATTTACATGTGCCCATACTTAGAATTACCAAAACTCAAATAAAGGAGACAGGGCTGCAGTACCTTATATCACCACTACTGAAATGATAGGGACGGAGCACGTGTAAGCACTGACATAGATTCAGCATTCACACACACGTCACAGGCCCTTCAATGAGATGATCAGTGAGGATGCCAGGAGTCCGACACGCACAAACCTAATATTGAAGGCCTATAAAGAAAACCTCTTAGGCTGCATAATCCTTTTCAAATGGTCATAAGCAAAAGATACCTACTTAAAGGGGTTGTCTCACTACATTGATTCATCTTACCTTAGTCCTGTTTTCTTGGTTTCACTTTGAATTCAGGGGCGTGTCTACTGGCTTCTACTAGGCTGCAGTAGAAGCCAGGCCTGTAGCTATAGCAACCAGTTCTGGCAGCCTATCAAGAGAGATCAAACAAGTCTGTAGCTATAGCAACCTGAGGAGCTGATGCAGCCCATACAAGATGGGATATCTCAGAATAGGTAGGAAACTGTTAATGGACAGATATTGCAAAGTGACTTTTTTTTTTGCAAGATCTTTAACATAAAACGCAATCCTTGTAGTGAGACAACCCCTTTAAGTACTCTCATAAACATGCCTGTTTAATCTGCCTAACTGACCATGTTATTTCTATAAAGGATGGAAGAAAGCTACGCAGCCGTCATAATCCCCCCTGACAATGCTTGTGTTGTCACCTGACCCTGGTGTAGTCAGAAGGATTGGCGGACAACCATCCCATATTTGTGGCTAGCTTTAAAGGGATTTTACCGCAAAGTAAAATTGACGTGGGAAGCTTGCAAATTAAATCATAAACATTTTCACCATTCATTATTAAAAATTCTGTATCGTTTTTGTATGGGCTGCTCTTTTAGTAATCCACAGTGTACAGCTCATATACAGTGGATACAACCAGGGACCAGAGCTCCTCAGTCCTGGCCGCACATGTTCAGACATCACCTCTCCTCTCAGGCAACTACTGTCAGTTTCTTCCCTGCTTAGTAATCACACACACTCACTGCTGAGCGAGTGTTCAACCCCAGGTGCTGTCATTCTACTCTCGTCCTGCTTAGTAATTAATCAAACAGTGCAAAGAAATAAAAAGAAAAAAAAAAACTCAATGAGGAATGTGCTTTGAGGGAAAAAAAATCCACGTCTGGTTCATGTAGGGATTTGAACTTAGGATCCCTATGATGAAAGACAGAAGTGCTAACCACTCAGCTACATTGTAGCTACTCACAGCTCTCCACATAAACAGCCCTTTATGTGACTAAAGTGAGCACATTGTGGGGAAAGGCAAGGTGATGTCAAGCCTGCTGGTGTTACATGATATGCATCTCAAACAAATCATACATACCCCCTTTTGAACACACTGAAAGTTGAAGGAGGACAAATCAGGCATGAAATGCTTTTGTGGTAAAAACCCTTTAAATTAAGTCTGTCAGGTGGTTTATGCTGTGCTATCTGAGAAGAGGATATGATAAGGAGAACAGCTGAGTTCTGTGATATATACAGTAGGTTTATATAATTTGGAGCAGGACTGCGTAGAAAGCCAAGTATATCCTGACTGGACTCTTTAAGAGATGGTGGAAGTCCTGCTTACCCATCCCGCATACAGTGATGGTGAGTTTTCCTTGTATCAGTGTGTATGCAGAGCAAACTGTCAATCACTGTATGTGAGCGGGATCAGATATACCTTCACTTTTAGGCTATGTTCACACGGCTTAAAATTGGACGTATTTCAGTCCGTAATTACGCGGCTGGAATACGTCCCAGTCATTACAGTAATCCAATGTTCTCATAGAGAACATTGGATTACGTCTCCTGTCCTTGCTCGGCGAACCCGCCGGGCGGGGAGATAATTGACTTGTGAATTACCAGCGGCGTATATGCGCCGCTGGTAATGAATGTCTATGGGCCGGCGAGGTGCCGGCCCCCACGGCGTAATTGCGGGGCGTAATTGTTGTTTACTAAGAAATTCAGCATCAAATCGCATAAACCTACACATCACAGAGCGCAGCTTCTCTCCCTCTATTACATACTGCTCTCAAATAGGACAGCAAAAATGCACCCGACAGGTTTCTGCCTTCCAAGAGCAAATACTTAGATTTTTCAACAATTAGCCCATAAGAAAGTGTTTTATTAGCACTACTGTGTATTTTTTAATCCTTAAAGAGAACATGTAACATAATTTTTGCCCCCCTTGCTGAGGACAGCACGAGCTAGTGTCAGGCATGCTGTTCCCAGTGCTGTGTCCCTTATTCTGTAAGATGCTGTAGTTTTAGCGTATTTAATGCTAAAATCTGCAGTTTTCAGCCAGAAAAGAGTCCGTTTAATTCATGACCCGCCCACCTGAGGCTAGCCCCACCCACCTCACAACTGATTAACCTGTAATTCTGAATAGGTAGAAATATGAATTGCCAGGTGGGTGGGGCTAGCATTTGGTGGGTGGGACTAACACCTGCTCAAGAATAAACTGGACTCTTTTCTGGCTGAAAACTGCCAGATTTGAGCAGCAAATGCTCTAAGGCCTCGTTCATACGGCTTTTTTGGGCGCTGATTTCAGCCGTACTACGCGCCGTATTTGCGCTGCAGTACGGCTGAAATCCGTCTCTGTCATTACGGTAATCCACAGTTCTCATAGAGAACTATGGATTCCGTCTCATGGTGGCCGCTCGGCGAATCCGCCGGGCGGGGAGAAAGTGACATGCACATTATTTACGACGTGTACGTGCCGTGAATAATGAATGTCTATGGGGCCGGCGA
Organism: Phyllomedusa bahiana; assembly: GCA_025379985.1. Lineage (NCBI taxonomy): Eukaryota > Metazoa > Chordata > Amphibia > Anura > Hylidae > Phyllomedusa > Phyllomedusa bahiana. Next base: position 6,551 of record JAODAL010011027.1, on the reverse strand, counting down.
GCTGGGCATAATCTATGTGACAGATTCCATTTAACGAGACTCTAACACCAAAATGGTGCTCCATATGGACAAGCAATGTAATTTAAGTTATTTCATGTACATTACTCCCTTTATGACATCCCTTCTGTGAGCTTTGATAGCAAGGCAGTGAGAGGATTCAGTGATGTAGCCAGCTCATCTGTGGACAGATGAATGAATGCGGAAGTGCATGGCTTGATGCCAGGAGGCTGCTTAAACAAACTGCTGCAACACGGTGAAAAGCCAGCACCAATCAAAGTAAAAAGTTGATGACTTTATTGATAACAGTCATCAACTTTTTACTTCGATTGGTGCTGGCTTGTTATTGCAACAGTGAGAGGATTGCTTGATGGCCTTTCTTTCAGGTTGGCTACTGCCTGAGAGGTGTAAGGGTGCTTTCACACAGTGCAGTTTTGGTGCAGTTTTAACTGCGCTCCAATTCAACTGTCTTTATGACCAGCAAGTTTCTTTCAATTACCTAAACTGTTTGGAAAGTACTGTAATATATATATATATATATATATATATTATATATATTATATATATATATATATATATACACACACATACACACATACATATGATGGTTTTATACATTTCTAACTTTTATTTTTTTCACTAAACAGATGTCACTACCTCTAACACCAAACCTCAGTGTCTGTTTCCCTGGAACTGTGCCTATCTAATTAACTAAACTTCTAATCACAATATCATTTTTTGTTTTTTAACTGAAAACCATCAGATTTGGATACAGCACCATATAAGAAAAAACAGGCTACAAAGCAGTGTGCAAAAAGCTTCCAAGAGTCTGACCCCAAGACTCTTACATGCAAGTAATACAAAACAAATGGAGGAAGCAGCACCACTAGAGGCCTTTTGTATGGACATGGGTGAATAAATGTAACCTTCCTTGAAGTGGTGCTGCCTCCTGCATTTTGTTTTGTACATCACTGACCAGCACTCAGAGGCATGGGTAAAGGGGAAAAACAAAAAAAAAAGCTGATAAATCACTGTTCTGCAGATAGGGATAGGTGGGGAAAAACGTTCTGCTAGCTGCCTTTGCATCTGGTCCTGTCAGAGAGCACAGGTATCCTAGTAAGCATTGTAACCACCAACAAACTCAGCAAGGACACAGAGGAGGAGGAGGAAGTGAGCGTACAAGATCCACTGGACCAGCAATGAGTCTGACGGGAAACTGAACACTGGGCCAGCAATATAAGGTGCAGGATAGTTACGGACATCCCTTTGCACGCCCTTCCAAACTAGAGTGGCAGTGCAGACTGACGATCGTTAGGGACAGCAATGGCTGCGATTGGTCGATTGGGAATGACTGAACAAATCGCAGCCTTGGTGGTCCCACCATCAATGCCCCCCAAGCTTGTCACTGGCGATTGGTGCAGTGCTGATTTCTTGTCAGCCTGACACACTATGGAAGACATGCATGGCCCTTAATTCCATCACAACACTGCACGTCACACTTATTTAGGGTCGGGTCAGGACAAGTACAGGTGTACACACATGCAGTATCTCCCAAAAGTGAGTACACCCCTCACATTTTTATAAACATTGTATTATATCTGTTCATGGGAAAACAGTTTTTGGACGAGGTTTTCGGAGCGTTTCCTCGCCCAAAACGACCCCAGTTCATTTAATTGATTCCTATGTTAAACCTCGTTGTAGTTCACACACGACGAGGTTTTTACACGCTTCTTTAGAAGCACTGAAAAAGTAGTGTCATGTCAATTCTTGAAGCGCGTTGTAGGCGCGGTTTTGGCGCGTTTTTCGCCGCGGTTTTTGTCCTGGCTATTCATTTGTATTGGTGAAATCCTCGTCGAAAACCTGATCCAAAACCTGATCAAAGCCTCGTCAAAAACCTCGCCTGAAGAAGCGCGTTTCAGGCGAGGTTTTGATGTGGTTTGGACGAGGTTTTGGGCAAGGAAAGCCCGAAAACCTGTCCAAAAAACGTGTGTGAACATGCCTTATGCCTAGGCATCTTTGTGTAGAGCAACTATTAGAAAACACAAATGAATACATGACCAATGGAGGGAAAATTGGCAAATTGGTACAATTTGCCCATTTTATTTAAGGGTTGAAAGGGCGGGCAGCAGTTAAAGGTATTTAACGCGTTTTTTCCCCAAGCCGGTTTCTTGGCATTCACTTTTAAAAGCTCATATGCATGCCACCAAGGTTAGGAGCCTTGGTGGATTGAAAAGCCAAATTAGGTGTCAACAGCATCAGGGTGTTGGCACACTTTTAAACGTTGGAAAATATGGCTTCCCCAATTTACGTGATGGTTTTCTTTGGGGAGAAACCCAAAGTTGGGGGGGTGCTTACTCCCCATGTTCCCGCCAGGCTTTACCGGGCCTTTATAAGTAGTGACTTGGTGTGGTAAACCCCTGTGAAAATTTGATGATTTAAGGAAAAAAAAAATAAAAAATCTGTTTCATCAGTACATTTTTATTAAGCTCTTCAGAATTTTGGTTTAAATTTGTTTTAGGTATACCTTATAAAGTATCAGTTTTTCCAACAGCTTTTTTGGAAAGATCCCTGTTGTTTCAGCGAGAAGTTTATCAAAAAACCAAAAAAATTCTTTTCAAAATGTTCTTATCAATAATCCCTGCAACCTTATATAGATACAGGAGATATGAGGTTTCGCAAAGCCAATTTGCCAATGAAGAATAATCATGGATTAAGAGATATATCGAAAATTTAAATTGCTGTGTTTTAAGCAGATTTATGCCCAGACGGAACAATTGGTTGTTCTCCGGTCAGCTGTCGACAGCGTAATAATAAATAATTTGGAGGGACATCCAATTGGATAAGGAGTAGAGAAAAGATACTTTATCCTAATTTTTTATTTTGCACCTGGACTCCTTAGTCTTGGGTGGGATACGCTGTGGACCGGGTTCACACCTTGCAGGTTCTAGTAAGTGCAACTTTGTTGAGCTCAGACGGCAGGATTGTTTTGCATGTCTTGCACCTGTTTTCTACCTGTGTTGCTGAAAATAAAAATACGGAGGACCCGTATTTTGTACCCGAAATTTCTGTCTCTGTGCCTAAAAAGACGTATGGCAAGATCCCGAAGTTGTAAAAGCACACAGGGTGTACTCACTTTTATTGCCGCAGTTTGCATTGATTTCCGTGTGTTAGTTTTTTGAGCACACACCAAATTTTCATGTTAGGCTAAGTTCACTGGCTTAAACTGGGGCGTATTTCGGGGGTTTTCGCATGTATGCGCTCAATTTGGGGGGGATACGCCAGTATTACGGTAATCAACGTTTTATAGAAACTAGGATTGTTCTCTCCCCCCCCCGTGGAGGAGATAAGTGACTTTCAATTATGAGGAATAGCGCCCCTAGCTGCAGTTTATGGGGCCCGGGGGCTCCCCAAATTTGGGGCGAGCCCGAATCCCAAGCATAATTACGCCCCGAAATTATGCTTTTGACTTTGCCTTTACAAGGTACTGACACTTACATGTTCGGGTTTTGTCCAAGAAAAAAGTATAATATGTTTTTACAAGATGAAAAGAGTATTACTTTTTGAGATACTGCAGTTGTCTAAAAACATTTTAAAAAAAAGACTGCAAATAAAAATGGACTGCAAATATGGGCATGAAATGCTGTTTATATTACGCCATCACTCCCATGTACACCAGAGCCATGACAGATCCAATTTGTAACTGTACCCTGTACAGGGAAGCTCGGACAAGGAGCCTTTTTAAAAGAAAACGGTCTAGCGTAGCTTTCTTTGTTGTCATGAAACCCGGGGCTGCTTTTTTTTTCCCCAGGCATTATATGAAAGTTGAACACTGGTTTCTATGGGCAACACAGACGGTCTTACTGCTAGACAGATTTCATACACGTCCCAAGATGAGAACAGAGTGCTGGAAGCTATCTCTTCTAATGGGTTCTTATCTGAGGTTGGATTTACACACAAAGGTCATCTGCAACAAAGACCGACTCTGCAAATACTCCCTATTCACCTCCTCAGGTCTTCTCTAATACTACGGATTCAATGGATTCTATTTATATGGTCTATTAGGAAATGTGAACATCTGGAAGCCCCTCTATTTTAGCTGGACTTGGATGGGCACAGTGCAACGCTACATATAGAGCGTGTTCACACATAGCGTGCATATTACACTGCTAAACCAGCATCACAGTTGATGAGTTCCATTGTTTGCAATCAATGAAATCCATGATCTGAGAATCTACCGCAGGTCTAAAATCAGCTGCACACTTGACGATTTTTTTATTTATTTTTTTTGCTCTAAGTAGATAGGGATTGTTAAACTCCAATCACCTACTTTTTAGTGTGCTATACTGCTAAATTCAGAGCGGATCCTGCCACAAACATGCAATATGTGAACTCAGCCGAAACATCCATGCCCCCACAGCTTATTCCAATGATGGTGTGACCTTTAGGCAAATTCCCGCACCCAGGGGCCGTCAGGATTGGTGGAAATTGACTGGGGATTGTCTCAGGGGGGGGGGGTGCCGGGGCATTGCATTGGGATGGTTTAGAAAGCATTCAAGAAGTACCACACAACATAATGCAAGTCTATGGGTGCTCAACCCTATCCCAAGAGAAGCACAACAGAAGGGATGAAGTGCACTGTGGAGCCCTGCACCCCCTTCATTTCACACACTGGTGGGAATTCCAGCACCCAAACCTCTAGTACTTCACATCTAAGCCCTCCACTGTAAACGGAGGGACAGAAAATGGAAACAATTCACTAAAGGGGGTTTCTCCCTAAAAAGATCTGCTTTCAACATGAAGGGAGAGCTAAAGAAAGGATTTTCTAAATACATTGCTCATTAGATTTTACTTTAGCCAAAAGATAAGCGACATTTTATGTGCCGAGTGCACACAGGTCTTTCTTACCAGACCATAACTTTGTTATCGGATTATAGAGGTCAGGGCAGTGATGTCACCCATAGACGGACAGAGATCACTTCCTCAATCCAGGGAAAAACTGGGGGGTCACTTGTGTGAAACCTGTCTAGGTCTAAAACTAATTTTGTTGCCCATAGCAACCAATCAGAGCGCTCCTCTCTAATTTTTTCCCGAGCAATATGAAAGGGGCAATTGATTGGTTGTAGGGAACAAATTAGTTTTAGCCAGCAGGTTTTCCACAAGTCCCCAAAGGACTAAAGATAAAGCCATTGTTTTCAGTCCTCACAGCACATGTACTTTGTGTTTACTGAAGAGAGATAACCTCCTGCACTTGTGTAACAGCTCAGCTACTTACAGAGATGCTAGATTGCTAACCCATGCTCAAAAACCACCCAAGCTGAATAGACAGGCAAGGAAAAATATTTGTGCTCAGTGAAAGGCCCTAGTGGGGGGAAAAGGGGCTTTCAGGAATTTTAGATTTTACATAAGACGCTGCTGCCCTATGAAGATAAAAAAAACAACGTGCATTCACCTCAGATCCATTGCTGCGCTGCCCACCCTCCACCGCTCTTCTCACCGATGCAGTGGGCACAAGGCATTGACTGAAATCACTGCTTGGGGAACTTACTTCTGAACCATGTCATTCAATGGGATGTGACCGATGCAACAGCGCTGACCTCCTGTTTGACAGATGACCAGCGCTCGAAGGTGTGAGTAGAGGTGAGTATACGTTTTTTTATTGTCATAGGGCCGCAGTATCCATATTACCTGGACAACCCCTTTAAATCAGCTGTGAAGCTGCCGCCATCCTGATGTCACATTCATCAATCACTAGCCTGCAGTGTCACCTGATGAACAGGACATCTGCAGCACAGGAGTGACTGGGCTGGAACAGAGCCACCATCAAAGAGTTCAGTTTTTTGAGGGTTTTACCCCTCCAGACCAGCAAAGCCTTTCAATCATAGACATCCCCTTTAACTGTCATCAGATGAGGCAAGGTCCCATGAAGGGGGCAGAGGGTCATTCTTGGGTGCACCCTCTTACCATCCACTGCAGGATAACACTCATTGTGTAGCTCCTGTGACAAGGGACCTGCAAGGTGCCGGCTTGATCCCTATGACGGCAGCCACTGTTTACATGGAAGTGCCTGCTGTCCTCACTGTGGATACAAGCCACTGGCCTAAGCCCCTTGTATAAGCCCAACATCTGCAGACACCCCCTTGTAGAAGGAGGCTTGTGGGCTAAGCCCCGTCTAAGGCTGGTGCCAACAGGTGCCAGCGCCCAGGTCTGCACACATGACGACACACGACCGCCACTAGATGGGTAAGAAGCTGCTGTCACTCACAGTTCGGTCAGACGGCTGACCCCGGGGTCTGTGACCTCCCCCCTACCCCCGCAGGAAATTTTATGGGAAGATGTGTGGCTGTGCGGACACTCGGGGGACACGCAGGGTTCGGGCCCCGGTGCTGTGCAGAAGGGGCGGAGGATGCGGCGACCGTGCACACAGCAGAGGTGTGATGACGTGGGAACTCAGGAGCGCAAGCAGGAAGCGGACGGAGTGCGGCGCATGCGCCGACCACGTGGCGGGGGCGTCAGGGGCGTCCCGTGACCCTTCCTGTGGGCCCAAAGCGGGTTTT